>JBBUKS010000008.1:5589673-5628080 GCA_038050645.1 Hedychium gardnerianum | reverse complement strand
AAGCAGCCCGGGGTGATCGCGTCGACGCCGACGCTCATAGCTCGCAGCTCATGATCAGCCCGGTGAGATCATCCGGGTTGGCTTCGCCAGTGCTTCTCCCTACGTTATTTTAATTTTCTTTTTCCATTAATCATTTTTTTTTCTAAATACTAATAGCAAGCGGTAAGAGCAGTAAATTTTTGTCCTTTCTTCGTAATAATAATTCCTCTTTTTACATCAGTAACAATTATTTATAATCGTCCCTTCGACCTTTTCTCTTCTCTTATTCAGATTATTACTTATTATTCAACTATAATTTGTAGAATCGTGATCCTACGTAGGATCTATTTGAAATCAAGATCGGATCGTAAAATCATGCGATCCTATCAAAAATCATTAAATAGAAGATTAAAAATATGATTCATATTTGATAAGAAACTGTAAATAATTAGTAAGGAGTTTTTTTAAACTAAAATAACAATAAGATATTATAAAAAGATTCTTTTTTTATACTCGACTAAAGGCATAAAAATCTCAAATACGACACTACCATTAAAACTATCCAGAAGTTGATCATGTTTCCTTCCTTTGCTTATTTTGAATTATGAAAAAAAAATAAAAATTGACTCGTATGGTTATAACATAGTTTTAGTGTTTAGCTTAGTGCTACTTTAATAGGTGTTGTTAATTTGTCTTGTTTATCGTCTTATTTTCAACCTAAGTGACATTTTTGTTTGGCCCTGCCTTGACGGATACAGCGATAAGAGACACAATGAGTTATTCATACATTCAAGAATTTGATTCTCATTCAGGTATATTATGCTCGTAGTACTTGAATTATTGATATAATTGGTGATAAAAGGTGAAATATTCACGAATTAATACGGAGGAGATAAATTACGGGAGCTAGTTTAGTTAGTCTGAATAATGACTAATATATAGATGAGAATAAAAACCTGACTACTAATCAAGATTTCACGATTGATCGGTTTAGATAGTTGGATTAATAATTTTTTAAATCATGAAAATACCTTATCGAGGCCTACAAGTTGTCTAATTGGGCCGATCGGCCCATTATTTGAGTCCCAATTCTCTTATTTAAGCCTATGAGGCATCGGTTTCTGCCCAATGATGATCGCGTTACGCAGCAGCACGCCGTCGAGCAACTGAACGGCCATCCTTCTCACCGCCGCCACCGATCGTCGTCCTCCGCTGCCTCCATTTTCCTCGACGAACCACTCGCGATCCACTACGTTCTTCCGCTGCAAAATGCCAAGGAACCCTAAGCGGAAGCTCTCGCCTACCCAGTCCATCGAAGTTCTGAAACCCTCCTTCGAGCCCTACCCGGACCTCCCATTCCCCACCTCAGAGCAATGCCAGGCAGTGCGTGATGCCCTCCTTGCTCACCATGGATTTCCCCAGGAGTTCGCCAAGTACCGGAGGTCCACCGATAGCCTGGACGAGGGCGGTGATGCCAGGGAGACGGTCCTTGATGGTCTCGTGAGTACGCTCTTGTCTCAGAATACTACGGAGACGAACTCGAGAAGGGCGTTCGAGTCCCTTAAAACCGCCTTCCCTACCTGGGATCAAGTTAGTCGTTTCTGGCATCAACGATCCGACCTCCTCCATTTTACCTAGTAGATAGTAATATTTAATCATTCGAGACTTTTATGTTTCTTGATGGAAAAAGGTTCTTGTTGCGGACGCAAACCTGGTAGAGGATGCCATCAGGTGTGGAGGATTGGCTGTGACCAAGGCAGCAAGCATAAAGAACATTCTGAGGGCATTGAAGGAGAAAAGAGGCGAAATTTGTTTGGAATACTTGCGAAGCTTGTCTGTGGATGAGATCAAAGCTGAACTATCCAAGTTCAAGGGAATAGGACCAAAAACGGTACCACTTTTTGCTCATTCTTATTCAATTTTAAATCTGAGAATCTAAAGGGGAGTGAAGTGAAACCGATTTTAGTTTGATTTATACTAAGTTGTTCCTTTTCTACTTGACAAGTTAAAATTTTTGAGGATAAACTGTTGGATAAGTCTCCTTGATTACCATATTTTGGTTACCTTGTTGGCTACATTTGATTTTCGATATTTAGGGTGAAGAATTGAAGATTTACTATGCGATGTGTTTCCATTGAGTTCTGATCTTATCTCGGGCTTTAAATCACGGCATTGTGAGGTAGGTTTGATTCAATGCGCTGGTTTGTGGGGAAAATTCAATTGTGTGAGCAATTGTATTGCCTGGAAGGATAGGTGATCAACCAGTGAATTTTTGCTACAAATCTTGATTCACAAGAACCTTATCATTGTTTAACTACAAATCTTGTGACTTTGTGAGCACAAGTTCATTAGATTTTATTATTGTTCTATTCTGTGCGATCAAAACGGTCCTTATCAATCAATCATGTTTTAATCACTTTCTACATGCCAGGTAGCGTGTGTTTTAATGTTCCAGCTTCAGCGAGATGATTTCCCAGTGGATACTCATGTGTGCTCTTTTAACTGATCTCAAATTCCAGCAAAGTATCAACTAATATATGCAGAACCATGGTGCTTTTGCAGGTATTTCGGATAACGAGGGAAATTGGTTGGATCCCCATTAAAGCAAACAGAGAGCAAGCTTATATTCACCTCAATAATAGAATACCTAATCATATGAAGTTTGACCTAAATTGTCTTCTTGTAACTCATGGAAGACTTTGTCACAGGTGTTCTGTTAGAAGAGGTAATCAGAACACGGGAGATGGTTCACAGGTTTCCTGCCCTCTCACTCAGTACCGTAAGAATACAACGAAATAAGCTAATCATTTCCATCTTGCATCTCTGTAACTCTACATCACCTGTTATTTTTCCCATAAATATTATGAGTAAAGCACTGAAGCTACTATATTTTATCCTTATGTTGTTTGGAACTTCTGCCTTCTTCAATTGCCTGGGCTGTAACACATTGAACTCTACCTAGTCTGTACATCTGCTTGTCATAGTTGGGCCTCATTGGTCATCTCTTAGGGTGCTTGAATAGTCTTTAACCTAAATGAAAGTTACTTAAGCTGAACTCATGAAACTGTATTATGATAATTAGCTATCTTTAAATATTGCTTTGAATATAGTGCTCCATGAATACATCTAACATACTGAAGTTGGTTGTCCCTTGTGAGAGAAAAATCAAGGTTCAAATATCACCATATTTATCAGTTCAAATGATGGTCATCTTATCAAGTCTTCAAGAAGCCTAATATGATATAGTAGTCCAACTTGAGGGGGAGTGCTAATGAATGATTGTATCAATCAAGGATAGGCAGATAAGTCATTTATATACTTGTATATGCTATAAGATATGGTTAAGAGGGGAAGCCTGAGAAATAATTCTCTCCACAACAGTTTCTCTCTTTAAAGAAAAACATTGTTTGCAATTGGTTATGTCATAAAGCAAACTGTTTTGTCTTTAACCTGTATTCTTTCCTAGAGAATTCAGTCCAAAGCCACTTAATCCTGTTCCTTGAAAAACAATGTAGAAGTTGAAATAGTTCCCTTCCAATTGAACACCCATATCTTATTTGTCCTTGTCCAACAAAAAGGTATTCTTTTTTTTTGGATAGTGTCTTATAGTTCCTTGTTAGTAAATTAAAAAAAAAGGCGATCTTTCATAATTAATGCAATCAATTGATGACTAGTTCATGGATTCTTTTTGTTTTAGTTGTCCACTGGTTCTCTAACTTGTAACTTGCAAATGGTTGATGACTTGCTACTCCAATAAAGACATCTATTTAAAAGAGCAATTGGTTGAGTGGGAGTCTTGCAAGAAAGCAGTAGATTAAAGTAAAACTAATCTTTGTATAAGGATTGATTGCACCAGGGGTTATCGGTGGACTGCGCAACTGAGACCTTTCAAACCAATATGTTAGATGGGGATTTGTCAGGAAGAAAGTGGATGCAATCGAGTTTAATATTCTTGAAAATTTTCTGTTCAACTCTTATTCATTGGCTTGTCTTTATCTATCATAGAGGTTAGCAACTAACTCATAGGCAATCCTATGCTTTTGGTTCTAAAGAAGATATGTTCTGATATTATCATCATTGTTAATACTCGCTTACATCACTACCCACTCATTATATTCTCTTTTTTTTTTCTGGCCAAAATTAGGTTGTGTACCTTTAAATCACTCTCTTGTCATCTGCATTTATAATATTCATACTTCTTTTCCTCTTTGATTCACACTCATGTGTGATTATGCAAAATAGCTGCATAAGTAGTATTATTTGTCTAACTTTACTGGGTACGAGGCCACTCAACCTGCCGTAGTGGACCAGTGCTTCAAGATTTTAAGCATGGTAAGCAAAAAAACAAGTTTCTTTCCCATTTTTGTTTTATATTGAATTGGTGGGACAAAGTTGTGGAGCTACTACACAAATGCATCTCTAGCTTTTCACCTTTTAGGATTTCAGTGATATGCTCTTATTCTCACGTTTATTTTCAAAAGAAGTTAGATTTTCTCTCAAGTGGTACTAATCTCGTGCTCCTGCTGTTATTAGTATTTTTCCACTTTGTTTATTGAAACCCTGAAACTTCCAGAGCATGTTATCATGTAGAAGAAAAATATAAAACAAAAGTTGCATCCACTTGGTGATGCTCTTTGTATCTTGCATCCTTTTTTTACTTTGATTGACTCTAGCAATGCATTTGCTGTGGAGAAACATTAATTTACTGATGAGAAAAGTCATGTCAGCTCAGTATAAGGGTGGGTTCGATCCGACATTGGCTCTTCAGTTCATCATAAGCGCGGATCCAATATCCCTACTGAAGAAATGGAAACTGGTGTGGCAGCACAAGGTTCTGGTTCCAGGAAACTGAAAGCCAACTCTCTCTATCCGGACAAAGGAGAAGAGAAAAAGATTCGCTTGTTTGGCTTCGAGTTCGATCCAAATGGAGATGGGGAGAGTGGAAGCAAGGAGGATGGCGAGAAGATTTCACCTGTCCCTGCTTTCTGCTCTGTCAGTGGACCGGAGGACAAGAAGTATGGGTGCCAGTTCTGCCGCAAGGAGTTCCCAAACTCTCAAGCTCTCGGCGGCCATCAGAATGCCCACAAGAAGGAGCGGTTGAAGAGGAAGAAGCTGGAGCAACAGGCCAGGAGAACTGGCGTCGGTTTCTACCTCCAACCTCTCATCAAAAGCCACTGCTCCGGATTCGACTTATCGGTGCCATGGTACTACCGCGCCGCCGCGCCTGACTACCTCTTATTTGAAGAGTCAAATGGGAACTTCAAGACTGTTGATCAGAATGCCTTCTCAGGCAGTCTCCTGCCATCTAAGCCACCTACCTTTGTGCCTCATCTGCCAGTCGAGCAGCACCCCAGCTTTCAGGGAATGATGCAGCAGGAGAAACAATTGCCAAGCTGGCCAATCGCCGCCATATCTTCGTCCTTGTCCAGGTCAAAGCAAAGCTACCAGGAACTGGACCTTCAGCTGCGTCTCGCGGTGAAGTCCACTGCCTGCAACACTACCAGAAATGGGTTCCAAGCTTAGCCAAGGGACATGTTCCACCCTATGAACTCACAATACATGGATCGACCGATTTCCTCCACTAAAAAAGCTACTTACAAGGATCTCAATCTACATGGTAATTTGATCCAATGAATTGTTGCATGTGAATTATATTCTCGCAGCAACTTTTGTTTTCTCTTAGAACAAGAGCTAGACAACTACCCCAACATCGAAGCATCGACTATAGAGGAGTAGCCTGTGTGAGATGTACATATTTTGCCTCTATAAAGATGAATTTTTTGCTTATATCTTCATCATCAACCTCACATGGGAGGTGAGTGGCCTTTCTTTCGCCCTCGGACGGACGGAAATATTAGGGGTGAACATTTTATCTTTTGCCATTGTGAGCGGCCTTCCCTTGATCATTCAGGTAAATCCAAAAGTGTAAGTGCTTTGCTGTTGCATTATTCTCGGGGACATATCAATTTTATCTTTACATTGAGGGCTATGTTGGTCTTTTATTTTTATTATCATTAAAAAAATATTTTATAGTGAAAAACGTTTGAGCATTTTATTTTAATTTTTATTTCAACATTTGGATTATAAAAAAATTGAGATGAAAAATTAAGATGAATATATTTTAAAAAAAAAATATTTGAAAGCATGTGCTTGGAAGATAAAAGACAAAACTATGCGTCGCGAGGAAAAGCAAAAAAATACCGTTTGTCATACCCAACTCTCTCTCTCTCTCCATTTCTTTTTCTGTGTACCGGTGACTTCACCAAAGGACACTTAATAGAACGTAAAGGTATAATCCTGGGTACAACTGATAGTGACCGAGTATTCCTGGCGGGTCCAATCGGATGCAGGAAATAGTGTACGTTGGACGGACGAGAAGCAGAGCGCCTCCTCCACCGGGCCCCATAAAAAAACTCGTGTTTAAACCCAATCGTGAGTTCGGTATTGAACTGAGTGGATAAAAATGAGTTGACAAAAGTGTAACTTTCCGCCTGTCACGTCCTGAGTGGAAGGATCCACCGTCCGATGTTATAAAAGGAATAAATAAACGGTCAGATGTGCGATCTCGTATATGTATTTTATGCGGACGTTAAATGAGAAGTCCTGTACCGTTCAGTGTGTTCCTGAGGTACATTTGAAACTCCTCTTCCTCTTTCGCTCTCTTCTCTCCGCCTCTCCCACCGTTCGAGGCGGCTCCGATCGCCATCCCGCAGCGCCATTGCCTTGGAGATTGGTTTTGAGAGGCGAGGCCGAGGAAATCCGGGTTGTAGTCTCCGGCGCAGATCGTTTTAAGGAGTCGGGATTAGTTCTGGGAGGCTGTCGTTCTTCGAAGGAGGGAGATGCCTGCTCCGGGGTTCTCTTCGTCGAGGTCGGAGAAGAAATCGGATTCCAATAATGCGCCGAATAATCCCAGGAGAGATCCTTACGAAGTTCTCGAGGTGGCTCGCAATGCTACGGATCAGGAAATCAAGAGTGCGTACAGGAGATTGGCGCTCAGGTGAGGACCTGGGTTTAGTTTTGGTGTTGCTTGCTGTTCGATTCATGCTTATTTCTTGAATGTCGATCCTGTTGATGCATTTGTTTTTTTGGATTCGGTTTGTTATTTTCTACAAGGGGTGTGCTTGGATGAGAACGAAATCCAGCCTTTTGGGTTGAATGGAGGACTAATTTGCTAACAGATATGCATAACCTTTTAGTTTGCAGTTGATCTTACAAAGGATTTATAAATTATAGTAGGAAAAAGTTGTATCAAGGTAAACCACATTCAACATGTCAACGACGTCCTTGTAGTCTGCAATGTTAAAATGTACACATTCAACATGTACATTTTAGCTTCTCAGTAGAAAAAAAAAAAAATCTATATCCCGATGAACAACATTCAGAATGCCTGTTGTCCAGATACCTAAGGTGTTTAGACTTGACCAGGGTATTGAAGTTTTGGAAACAGAAAACAACCACAAGGCTAGCACCCTGATAAGGTCTAGACGAAGTTATGTAGATGCTATTAAGGAGCTTCATTATCCTCCTCAACTCTTACCTTTGGTATATGCATACTATCTGACTGTGGCATCTTTGAGAATACAGATTACAATTTATCCAATCGATGGAACTCTTTGCTCTGTACCATGTCCTTGCTAACTAATTCTTGAATTATTGTATGAGATCAGCTAAGACTAATAACATGATGACATCCAACTGTGAAAAATCAACTTTGTGATTAAGGTGTTGCTAATTCTGTTTTAGGTTTTAGTTCAATGTCATAGGATTCATGGTCAAGGTGAACCGTAGTTTTTTTTTAATCATTTGCTTGTTGTTTACCACAAAGATCCAAACAATGAAATCCACGAACTCTGAAGCAAATAAGCATCTTTATGTTTGCTAATATATTGAGTTCTATATCTTTGTTGACAATTTGACAATAATAAAATCCAGACAAAAACATCCAGTTCATACTGACGTTGGTTATGCAGACAATGAGCTAGCTGGTTAGACAAAGAAAATGCTTTAAGCGGATTCAAAGTATAAGCAAAATCAGTTTACCATGCAACAAAATCAATTTTGGATACTATGTAGTATGCATCTTACAACTTGGGCATTAAGGACTTGTTTACTTGGACTAATCAATAAGTTAATTTACTAAATTATTTACAGCAAATTAACTTGGTTAATCCATATCTTGGTAGGGAATATTTGTTAAGTTTGTGGTGTTAATTCAATGGTAGCTACTTTAAGTCATTGCTTGGAAATTCTCTAGTGACAACAATGAACTGAAACTTCATTGCTTGGAAATCCATGTGGTTGTGTTTACTTTGCAGGTACCATCCTGACAAAAATGCAAATGATGCTGCAGCAGCTGATGTTTTTAAGGAAGTCACTTTCGCATACAGTATATTGTCCGATCCAAATAAACGACGTCAATATGACACATCAGGTTTCGAGGTTCGTGATACAAGTTCATTCATTCTTTATATTGGTTCACTTGCTATTATCTTTTCTCGTATGATTCTGCATACAGCTATATTTACATTCCTCTTTGTCTATTTCAACCTCTCATGTTAGCACCAAATGGATAACAAGCTAGAATTTAACCTGATCAGGCTATTGAAGCAGAAGGTCAAGACCTGGAGCTTGATCTTTCCAGTCTTAGTACTGTCAACACTATGTTTGCTGCACTATTCAGGCAAATGCGTTCAGCCACTATTCTTGTATCCCATCATAGCATTTTTGTACTACTATTGAAAAAGGTTTCCATGACTAAATTTCACAATCTGTTCTGCATGTTAGTAAACTTGGTGTTCCAATTAAGACAACTGTTTCTGCAATTGTTTTGGAGGAGGCACTTAATGGTTCAGTTGCTGTTTTTCCGCTTTCGCTGGGGCAGTCAATTTCTAGAAAGGTCAGACTCTGTCTTAGTGGCTTTAGGAGGACTGCATTCCATCCTTTTTCCTTTGTTTACTCTTCCAATGTCGCACAGGTAGAAAAGCAATGCGCTCATTTTTATTCAGTAGAAATAACAGAAAGGGAGGCTCACGCGGGAGTGGTTTGTAGGGTCTGCTCATCTGGGAAAAGCAAATTCAAGGTTAATTCAGCATCTTAGTCCACATTTTAAAACCTCTTGTTCATAATGTAGGTTCTAAAATACTCTTTTTTTTTTCATTTCGGGAATTTAAAACCTCTTGTTTTTCTTTATTTACCTTTTGTACAGCTATTGTACTTTGAGCAGGAAGAGAGTGGTGGACTGAGCCTCGTATTGCAGGTTAGCTAAATGCTGGGCTAATATCTAGCAATACACTATTATTTGACATTAAATCTACAAAAGAAGACTGTTTGAAGTACATACTAGATTGTAATCATGTTGAAATTGTCCTCTTTTCGTAGTTAACTTCATGACGTTATTAGATGATATATCTTTTGATGTTCATCAAACTTAATGAATGGTGCAGGAAGACAGCACTAAAACGGGCAAGGGTGCTTCAGCAGGAATGTTCTTCCTTCGTTTTCCAGTATATCGGTTTGATCCAAGTCATCCGGTAAGGTCGACTGTTTCAAAAGTTGTACACCCAACTTTTGGACCATCTAACTTAACCTCTCTTTTGTATTGGTCATCTTTGTTTCTTCAAGATATCAGTTGCTAAAGATCCTGATACCGCCTTCTTTAAGAAATTGGAAGGGTTTCAAGCATGTGAGGTAAATGAGTTGAAACCAGGCGTCCATGTCTTTGCAGTCTATGGTAAGCTTTCTAGTCATACGATATTTCTATTATTTTACCGAATGATTTCTTATCGTAGTGTTCTTTCTAGGCGACAACTTCTTTAAAAGTGTAAATTACACAATAGAAGTCATGTCAGCGGAGAACTTTTCAGTCGAAACAAGAGAACTCCAAAACGTGGAAGCGAAGATATTAACTAAAAGAACTGAGATATCCAAATTTGAGACGGAGTACAGAGAGGTTTATGTGCCTCTTGGTTTGCGGATATTTTGTTTACATTGTTCATACCAGTTTTCTTTTCTTCTTCATATGAAATTAACAGGTGTTGACAAGATTCAGAGAGATGACCGACAGATATGCTCAGGAAATGAAAGGGGTGAGTTCTTTGCTTCGTACTTATCTACTTTTACTCAATCTATTACGATTGTTACTCCGGCTATAGATCGATGAACTTCTGAAGGAAAGGAATGCAATCCATGCTTTATACACCACCAATCCGTCTAGGTGTGAAGAAGAGTGCTCAACAAAAGAAAAGAAGCCAAGGGACCGATCGAGAAAGAAGAAATGGTTCAAAATTCACTTGAAGGTCGACCGTCGAAAATCATGTTAAGATGGTAAGAAATTGCCAATCTTCTACTCAAACTTTCTTACCGTCCCATCGTTAGTCTTTGCTGCCAGTTAGTAGTGTTTAAGCTTTGTTATAGGTTTGCCTTTCGAAGCATTAGAGATGCTGCAAGGATCAATCATGGATGCCTCTCGAGACCACATTTTGATCTATCTTTCTAACAGTTCATTCCTTTCTTTCCCTTTTTCGTGTTCGTCGGTAGATTATCAATCGCGAATTCTGAATGATATAAGCTAATATTGTCTATTAGTTATATAGGCAATGCTTTGTGTATATTAGACTACCATCTATGGTCTTGATACTATGAAATCGTGCATCCTAAAGCTTATTAACTCTTGAGCTTTTTATATTATTTTATTTAGCTTTATATTGATCTGAATTACATGTTTATTCATTATATAATTAGCATGGCATCAAATAACAACTATTGTGATTCATTGTGGAGTTTATTCATTATATAATCGAGTGTAACTATAAGTTTCATACACTAGAAAGATCATCATAACCATTATTAACAAGCCTAATCCAAACACACATAGAGTAATCACATATTTAGCATGATTATTAAGATAGAAGGATTTAGGGTTTTGAAGATCGAAGATTTGGATCAGAAAAAATAGGGGCGAAAAGGGCAGAGATTTGAGAGGCGTGACGTACGAGGAGGATACGGATCCGATCAAGCGCAGGCGCAGGGGTTCTCCACCGCGACCAAGTCCTCCTCGCCGCCGCTGCGGAAGAGCAAGTACCCGACGGCCAGGCCCACGACGACGGCTATGAAGACGCCGGCGTTGAAGGACATGACCGCGAGCATGAGCAGGTACCCGATCGCGGAGTTGACGCCGAAGAGGAGGGCGGTGGCGAGCCTGGCGGGTTGACCGGCGATGGAGAAGGAGGCGGGAAAGAGGAGAGGGGCGGCGATCGGGGAGCGCTTGGATCTGACGGCGAGGAACTTGAATCGGAGTCGGCGGTCCTCCATGTACTGGTAGAAGGCGGCGACGGCGAAAAGGGCGACGAGGCTGAGGAGGTAGGAGGTCCAGGAGTCGGTCCGCCACGAATCGAACAGGATCGTCGCCTTGATGCCCCAGTAGAAGGTCATGTGCATCATCTTGAGAGCTGAGATCGGAGGAACCAGCGACGAAGACGAAGAAGAAATTGCATCAATGGAGAAATCTTCAAGAAGAGGAGGTGGGTAATTCGTCCCAAGTGCCAACTACTTCTAGCTTTAAGGACGATTTTGCCCCTGTAACTTCGGCCCACGGTGGAAGGACGAATTCGTAATTTTACGTTGAGTAATGGGTGCAGTACAAGCTGTACTACCAGTCCGATAACTGAAATGCACTTAACCAGAATCACGTCTAAATTCCAACTCTGGCGGTCGGACTCGAACCCGGTTCAATTTTTTCGACATGATTCGTTTCAGAAATACCACAACGTACTTATTTGATCTTTAATAATCTCAATAAATCAAATGTTGCTCGATAACCATTTCATTTAGTAATATTGTTTAGCCACTTTAAACAAATAACCGGACCAACCCACGTCCGGGTCGGATCCTTGGCCATTGGGTCGGACCACGTTTCACCCTTTTATTATAATTTTTTAAGATTAATATGAAAAAAATAAATTATAAAAAATAATATAATTAATTCGAATAAGACAGAATATTTAAGCCTTAGCATGGACGTGTAATCTAACGTTAGGTACGTCAGTATACTCTCTGTCCCTTACCGTCGTTAGAAGCATTTTTGTGATTAATTAGTTAACACTAAATTTAAAACGATTAATTCAATTTTATAAATAAAAAATTATCAGCCACCAATAAATTAAAAAATACTCGCAACAAATTAATTCAATTTTATAAAAATATTTTATCAACCACCCATAAATCAAAAAATACTCACAATAAATAATCTAAAAATCCAACATATCTCGTTATTATATATCTCATTTTTTTAAAAAATTCTTATAAATATATTTCCTGTTTAAAACCCAAACCACAAATGACTGAGAGATAACTTAACCCCCTTTCATATACCGTAGTCTCGGAGGCTAAAATTTAATGAATCGATAACATCGAAATCTAAAATAATCAAATTCAATTTCACAATAAATTTTCATCGATCATTAAAATAAATTAAAAAATACTCATGATAAATAATTTAAAAATCTAACATCCCATAATATCATACCCTATTTGAAAGAGATTCCCTATTCGAAAGACAAATCTTTATGATAAAATGCAAGCTTGCACATAAACCAAGTTATAAATGAGCTTGTAAAATGCCTCTTTAGTCCAAAAATACACGGAAGAATATTTCTAACGATGACTCACGCATTGATCTAAAGAACGAGACCTCCGTTTTAAAGATACACTGAAAATTCTTTATACCTTAATGAATAAATGGACAGGTCTTTGTTCTATAACACAATTATCGCCTTATCAAATTCGGACCGGGTTATCTCTCGATAATAAAGCATGTTCTTGTGGATGTATCGGTTTTCATGGAGGTCGTACCACCCTTACTGCTTTGGCGACGTTAATTCCCTCAGGTTGAACTTGGAAAGCTCCTTGTATCTTTCAACCACTCCAATCAAGCAAATGGTCTGACAATAGATCACCAAAAATAGTTTCATGATCAGATAAATTTAGCCATAGAAAGTGTTTTTGTCCAAGAAAGACGAAAATTATAATGATCAAGTAAAACCTAACTTTCCAGTGCAAGTGCAATCAGTTTTATCATGTGTTCCAATCCAAGTCTAAAATATCATTTCATACTTCATGCTCAAGTTTTAGTCTTTCATTAGTTTATCTACTATCAAATGTAAGGATACGAACAATTGAAAATAGGATCGACAAATGTGCAGTGGTAGAGACAAGAGAGGTACCTTAGCGATCTGTACCATGATGGACTTATCTGGGTTTTTGAGGTCCACTTTATGAGGCTGGGGAACAGATTTTGCCACTGCATTTATGATAGTCATCCTCTCAACGCTTGTATTAGCTCGAGCATCATATAGTACTGCAAACTATAAGAGCAAGGAGTAGCTAAAGCTATCTTCTCAGCAACTTCTTGAATTAAAGAATATTGAAAACAAAAACAATAAATACTTGCATGGAAAAGGAGATTCAAAAATGCCTAAAGCCAATGGCAAATCTCTCTGTAAGAGCTGAAAGTAACAGGAGTTGCTACTTTCTCAAAACAAAGTGGCAAATTTCTTTATCATTTATTCCTCTATATTTCATCCATATTCTTAAGAGACTACTTGTAGAAGATATCATGCATAATATCTCAAATAGAACGATATGACCATACCTTTTGTGGAGTAGGAGCTTCACTCGGAAAGTATTCTGCAACTAATGGTTTGATTGCTTTTGAAATCTCCGATTCTGATGCATAACATGTCAACTCAACTGGTAAAAATCTCAATATAAACCTGGAAGACAAAGTTTGGAATTTGAATAAATTTTGTTCTTTTATAGTGTTTACCAACAAAATTAACAAAAATTGAGATGGTATGAAAAATGGACCTTGACATATGCTTCCTTGTCGAAGCAATTTTAGTCATCATGTGTTGCACAATTTTACTAGGGCCAGGCTCTCCAGGTCGTTTGTGCATTTGAATAAAGACAACGCCATTACAACCAGAGTCAAGGCTCACAAAATGCCTCTGTTTTTACAATGCAAAGATAAAGAAGTGAACATAACAAACACAAAGCAAACAAATTCTAAGGCATCAAAGAAACATGAAGATAAGTAAATAGGACAACAAACAACCAGCCTCAGGATATGAAGGATCTAATAAACCTACAATAAACCCAAATTGAGACCTAGAGTTTACAAAGGATTCTATTTAGAAGATAATATCTATATATATATAATTCAATAAAACTACTGTCACAATCTCTCACATAAGAGAAACAAGTTACATGCCAGCCCTCTTAAGTTGCTTGCTGCATGAAGAATACCAAGCAAGGGGCACATCTTGCCTTTCTTGGTAGAGTTCACATAGATTTTCTTGGCACATCCTTCGACTTCAGGGCCTGTAGTGGGACAATGTTATCAATGTGTCAAATACTAAGCAATGGCTTTTGCAGATTCTAAAATCGACTTGCCCATATGGAGAAAGTCAGAAGAGCACCAGCAGAGAGCTAGTCAAGACAAAAGGCAGTGACGTCCAAAGAAAATTCGGACAAGAAGCAGCAGGAGGCAGGAAGCCGATCAAGAGAGAAAACCAAACCTAATGCTACAAACAAGCAGTACCCCAATGCTTCTTCCTGGGGACAGAAGCTAGGGCAGTGCACCCTCAGTGTCTTGATCCAGGAGAATGAAGATTAGGAATCAAAAGGAACCCCATTAATGAAACCCCAGTTCAAGTGCATGGTGCATGGAACATGGATTAAAATGTCATCCAAAAAGAGATTGATGGATGATTGTTCATTTTTGCCATGGTGGATATACTTCATTTTGTACTGGACCGTATAATGGAGAGACTGGGATTGAATTTTCGGAATACAACTTTAGCAATTTACAGGATGGACAAAAATAATGCAATATTAAAGATTATGTCTTAGACTAGCATTCTTCAGAAAGATAGAAATTGATAAATCCAGTAACTTTTCCAAACAAATTATCATTGGAACGTTTGAGGTCCAAAAAAAAAGGTATTTGAGAAGCAAAGAGGCATGAAGTACAGGAAGCAATTAATTATCACAGACATCAGTAAACAAGGCAGTAATAAAGAAGCATGTAAAGGTCAATTGAGATATCATATGAAATTAAAGATCGATGATTTATAAGCTCTATTCTAACTTCCTGATTGTATCATCTTTGAATTTTCTGAACCAATCAGCATAGCAACAAGATATGATAGATTTAAAAGTAATAATCAAATTAAAACCAACCTTATTCCTATCTCCTAGCTCCTTGAGCTCCTCCTCAATCAACTCATCAATAGGTTTATCCTCTGGTTTTGAATTTTCAGTGCTATCTACTTTTGGTGCATCTGCATCTACTCGTTGCTTCTTAGATGGTAAGTCCTCCCTTTCATTTGCAAGTTCTGGGACGTCCAATTCTTCACCGTCATGGGGGACGGGGGCATCTTCTTTGTCCTTCCTCATTTGCAGGTCTCCCTGGTCTTGTGGGCAAGCAGTTGGTTCTTCCACATGAGCATCATCTTCTTCATCACTAGAAGAATCAGAATCACTAAATTTAATTTTTGTATTTAGTGGTTTGCTAGGAACAGCGCTAGATTTCGCATCCGACTCTTTTCCATGCACTAACTCTTCATAGAACTGCACATTGAAAGAAAGCAATCCTACATTAAATCGAATTTTCCAACAGTCAAACAATGGTTTCACACATCCATGGATTGCTATGCAACAACAAAGGCCAAAAAGGAGACACAAAAATAAGACGAGAAAGCCCTAATCTTTAATGCTACATAAATACGGTTACCCTAGACGTAAAACCTAGGAGGAAACCAATTCAGAGAAGAAGAAGAACGAACAGTTTCCAGGAGATTAAGGGCTTCATTTGTCGCCTGACGCTCCCTCCCTCCGTCGCAAGTAAGGAAAAAACCTTGCACGCCTGGACGCAGTGGATATAATCCCTTCCTGACGGGTCTCTGCGCGGCAACGACACAGATCATCGAACACAAAGTTCAGTTGATGACGCATGAGGAGGAGAGAAAGGCAAAAGAAGGTTAAAAAGTGGAGGAGAGAAGATTTACCCCATGGGGAAGATACTTCCTCTTCTTCCCTTTGCTGCCGTTGACGCTAGCCTTGTTGCTGTCCGCCATGGCCGCTCTCTCTCTCTCTCTCTCTCTGCTATGGAAGACGAGTGGCGTTGTGGAGATTTAAACCCTAGGAACGAAACCGCCGCAGGGAGTGGGCGAGTGGATCCCGGTTCACCGAACCCGGTTTAGTTAAAGGCGGTTCAACTTGATATTCTACCATCGTTGTCCGTGAAAGAGGAGGAAAATGCAAATTGCATTTTTTAGAGGACGAACTTGAGTAAAATGGTAACAAGTTACAGGGGCCAAATTGAATTTTGTTTTCTTCTAAATGCGCTCGTCCGATTCGAGGGCGAACAGTTGAAGGGAAATCGATGGCGGCGGCGGCGGCGGCGGCGGAGGCCGAGAAGGCTACTTCGGACATGGAAGAGGTCCTCGAGCCCTTCTACCAAAGGGCTTCTGAAGCTGAGGTACTCTTCTCCATTCCTTATCTCGGTTTTCTTCTTCTAGAATCGATTTCTTTTTAGTTGTAGTTGGGGGAAAAACTCGATATTTTTAGCGACACTAGTTTTTTTTTTTTGGAAAACATGGTTCTGATTCTTGTTTTCTCCCCCATGACATGATCTGTCTGAATCATATTTAGCATGACCTAATAGAGTTGTTGAACATCATTTGCTCTTCTCAGTTTACTTATATCTCCATTTTCCATACTGTTTGATGGTTAGTGATATGCTTCTGTGCCATCAGGAGTTCACTGAAGTAATTGATTGTAGTTTCCTTTTGCAATTACTGTGCACCAGCTGCTCCTTCTCATGTTTGGTGGCATCTTTTAGGTCAACAAAGTTACACCTTCAACTATTTAACACGTTACAGAAAGTGGAAAAAGTTGTAGTGCTAATGAAATTAGTACCAGGAGTCATGTAAGTGATTGCTTAATATCTAAGACCATTAACTGCGAGGAGGACTGTTAATTGGCATAGCACTTATTGGAATATGACAGACTAGTTAATTCCTCTTTAACTTTAGTTTTGTACATGTAGAATAATCATATAGACAAATTTTCCATCTTTTTTCTTCAACTGGTATTTGGGCTATTTAAGCACTGTTATAGACTTCAAACTGTATATATTAGTGCCTAGATGACATCCTAATTATCTATTGGTTCTCAAATAGATATGCTTAATAGAGTTTCACAGTAACATTAGTGCAAATCATCATCATCTTCCTTGAGTCATGTTGTTACACCTCACATAGAAATAATAGTCTTAAAACATCACATACAAATAATATTCTTAAAACATCCAAAAGTAGTTGCACCAAAATAGCGCAATGGAAATTATCTATTTAACTTGAAACTCAAACCAACTTTTTTATCACTCCTCCCAAACTGAATTTGGATAAACTGTTCTACTTTACAAAATTTCTTCACCTAATGCTTTCCATATACTTTCAGATGCTCCCGCAAGGTTCATCTAATGATTACATTCTTCTATCATCTTTTCATCTCTTTTTGTTAAACTCTATACAGACTAATTTTCTTGCAACATGCTTGTTATGCGGTAATTAAGAGACTTGAGCATCATCTGTACATGGGACATGATTTGCTCTAACCAAGGGTGCAACTGGTGTCTTGCCTTTACTGGAAAATATTTACTCAAGGCAGCATTAATTTTCATCTATGTTATCACTGTAATGCTTTTTCTCATACTATGTACCGAACCATAGATAGACATCTTGTGGTAGGATTCTTACTCCTTTGGTTGACAGAACTGTCCTATTCTCACTTCTCGGGCGGCCAATTTGCCCATTTTCTTCCTCTGAGTTTATCTCATTTTTTTTTCCCTATTCTATCAGTTTATATCTCCTTTATGATACATTGGTAAAGAACTTGGAATGCCTGTCCTTAACGACCACTTCTTTTACAGGATCGATTAGCAAAGTTGGAGGCCTTGCTTGCGAAGAAAGGTATGGTTAAATTACTGCAGGAACTAAGTTCAAATGGTGTTCATGTGAAACTACTAATAATGTTAGGCGAGGCTGATGGTGGATGCGCAAACACGGAAATATCGTCCATCATACATGATTTCCAGTCGAAGCTAGAAGCTGCACAGGCTGAATTAGCAAGTGAAAGAGACAAGGTTGTTGTATTGCTCAAATTGCTTCTTAACCATGATGCTATATTTCGATTACAAGCTTACGCATCGACTTGCAGGCCGCGAAGGAAATACAAAAACTTACAGCAGAAAACCGGAAACTTCAGTATCGGATCACTCATCTAATTCGTGCAGTGAAGGATGCTGATGCCAAATTGACAACTTAAGTGGTGGTTTGCAACATAATCTCTTACCTTTGCTCCAATAGATTGATGTTCTTGTTATGAGTTACAATTTATGTACCTTTTAAGCTTGTGTTACAGAATATCCATTTGGTTTTTGGTTTGTGGTAATTCTTATTTTGATTTTGGTATATTATGGCTGTCTCAAGCATTTGAGATTGAACATTTAAATTATATATATATTTTTCCAACTTTTGTGAATTAGTTACTTCTGAATTTTATAAATTATTTTATAAAACATATATTTAGTTTTATATGAACTAGTGTATGTTAAACTTTATGAAAATATTTTACAAATTATATATTAGTTTTGTATGAAATAAATATAATTTTTTAGTTTGATTTAAATGATACAATTTATTTATGATATAATTAATATAAAAAAGTGCACCTTAAAAATGATTTAATCCTTACTATTTCTTTAAAATGTTTAAATATTTTGTTTACTATTTTAGTGGACACTATAATAATAAAATATAAAATTTTGAGGACATTTTATGTTGATTAAATTTTAGAGATATTTTTTTTTAAAAAAATAAAATATTAATATTAGTTTTCTTGTTGTTGATAAAAAAGAATAACGTCGCCGACTTTGTAGCGGAACGGACGGCAAAAGGTAGAAGAAACCCAAATTTGAACCCCAAAGATCGATACGTCTACCTCCGACGGCGATCCGTTCGCCGGATTCCGCCTTTGGAGTCGCCGGATTTCAGCCTAGTATTTCCTTCCCGACCAATATAGCAGCGGTGATATCCCCCTGCCCAAATTCGCCACCTCCAGTTCGCTTCCCCATTTCTTCTGGTTTTGGTTTCATGGATCGGACTAATCTAGGGCATCAATATCACGGCTCCAGGCGCTTCGTAGATGGAAAGTCTGATGCTCGATTCGATTCCCCTATCTCGCCTTTCACCTCTGTCGACCTTCCTCCGGCTCTGGCTGGTGCGAAGCAGTCGGCGGCTACTGGGCTCTCGAGACCCCGGCTGGCGAAGGCAAGGAAGCAACTTTCCTCGTCGCGGGCGAGGCCGGAAGTGGTTGCAGATACGAAGGATGGATCGGGGTTCAGTACATTCCGCTATCCTGCAGCGGTGACAGCATCAGGTGCTCCTGAGAGTGATGGAGCCCAGGGGCTTCGCCAGAGGTTCGTGGGATGGAATCCGTTTGAGAGTTCAAAGTTGGATAATCTCGAGCATTTCAAGCATGGGATGGATTCTGGTGCTTTTGTTTTTCAGAGTGGCATGGAAGCAAGCTCCAGCATCAGTCAAAGTATAGGAGAAGATCTTTCGAAGCTAGGGCGTGTTGATTATGATTCACAACCAACAGTCAGAAATTTAGGACCTGAGAGTATTGTAGTGGACCATGACAGAAACCGGTGTGTTGCTGCAGATGGTACGTTCACTTTTGGGAATGGGTTGAAAGAAAATGTTTGTTCTGGTCAAAGTTCACCATTCATTGGTCCAAACTTGGACGATTTTGCACCGTCGAAGTCCGAAAGTGCCAGATTTGTCTATGGTGCTGGATCCTCATTAAATTTCAGCAGGGATTATACTGGCCATCAGAATAAACCAAGCAATTTGAATCCCTTTGGATCTGTAGATGGTGGGAAGAAATGTTTTAAACCTCATTTGACTTCACCAGAGAGATCAAAACTCAGTGACCTAGATTTTAGTGGTTTTCATATAGGGACATCTAGAAGTGCAGCATTTGTTCCGGAGAGAGTTAATAATCTAAAAAGAGATGATCCTGATAAACTATCAAACGAAACATCTTCTGTTGTTGATAAGACACACATGGATTCTCATTCAGTTGGTCTGAGAAAAAGTGATACCATGAGCAGTAGCAAATCACAAAACCCAGGGGTTCCAGTTGTAAATACTTCTGTACCTACGAAGCTTGAAAGCACTTTCATTTTTGGGGTCAGTTCAACAAGCAATTCAGATTCAAAAGGTAGTGTTCCTACGAATCACATGAGATCTCTAGGTAATATGACCAATTGCAAAAGTGGGATTTATGATGAACTTCCTTCCCTATTCAGTAATAGAGTGCGGATAAGTTCTAGTTCAATTGCTTCTAATATTCCTTCATTCACTAGTCTGCATGATGAAATGGAGAAGCTGAATTTGCAAAATTATGGTGATCCTGTTGCTTCTCATAGGAGCAACCAAACTGAAGAGAAAGTGAAACATAACATTGCTAATTCTTTCATATTTGATAATAATAAGTCTGCTTCAATTAGCCTTTGTGACAACATGGAGAAACTGAATTTGCAAAATTCTTGTCAGATGAAGAACCAAGCTGATGACTGTGAGAAGCTTAATTCTGCTAATTTTTTTCTGTTTGGTAAGAACAAGGGTGCTCCTAGTTCCTCTGGTGGTGGTCCTGTCAATGGATTGGCTGAGAAGATTGATACAGTGACTATTCAGAGTCCTGTGAATGTGCTGTCGGAGAAGATTAATAAAGTGAGTATTCAGAGTATGCGAGCATCACAATCTAGTGAGGCTCTTTTCAATTTCATGAGCACAGAGGAACAAGTAGGGATGTCGCACATGGAATTTAGGAGCTCAAGGACTACTGATGACATGTTGAAAGAGAATTTGTTTTCTGGACCACGTAAAAGCACGCCATTTAGTGGAAAGAAGGCAGAATCTAAAGCTTCCCGAATGAGAAAAAGAAATGGTAAACTAAATAATTTCAGTCCACAACACCAAACCTTTGCTCAAACATTTCCCTTCGCTGAAGAAGCTTTTGAAAGTAAATATACAGACTCTGCCAATTGTTACTCACCGATGGATTACACTCCTTATCAAGAAAACCTAGTCGTTGATGCAAGTTCAAGAGAAGATTCATCAACATTGTATGAATTTAACCATGTTGCCAAATCTGGAACACCAATTAAAACAGAAAAATCTGTTAACATAGATGAAAGCGAGAATCTTATTTCTGCTACGCAGTGCTTGAATATCACTGAAGATAATCTACCACATGGAGAACCTGGTCATATTAATGCCAGAGATCAATTTGACAAAGATTTTGATCTCAATACTTCAGAAAGTTTTGTTTCTGAGCCTGAAATTATTGGTTTTTCTTGTGAACATAGCTTTAATTCAATGGAAAAGGAAAATGAACTTCTCAGTGAAGGATGTATTGCAGAAGCTAGTAATTGTGGGGCATGCTTTACTTTCACTTCTAGTGTAGAAAGTTGTAGAGGACCAGATTTTACTTTTGGTTCTTCATCCTTTACTCAAGTTCCATTGTCAACCTCTAAGCATCAACATCGAAGGAAAAACAGGATGGAAGTTGTTCCTGGGGTGTCAGATTCCAGTACAAGTTCCAGTCTCTTGGGTTCCATGACAAATACTATTCCAATTCCCAGCAAGTCTATGCAATCAAATAATACAAGAGAAACCAAAAATGTGGGCAATACGGGAGACAAAACAAACACAAACCCGGAGACCAAGAAAGATCTTGAAAATTCTCATTCTCAAAGAGTTGCAGAACAGGAAGCCTGTGAAAAATGGAGACTTAGGTACTTTCTAAGTTTCCTATTTGTTGACTCTGTGTGCTTTCATATATTTTGTAAGGCAGAGGCTTCCTAGCAGTATCAGTAATTCTGTGTATAACTACTGGTAACTTTGATTAATCCTATTAAAGATTAGAGGTTCTTTTTGTTAAAAACAATGCAATCAATTAATTGCAAACTGGGAATTACATTGTTGACAATTTGACATGCATTAGGGGCAATCAAGCTTATGCAAATGGCCATCTGCTCAAAGCTGAGGAGTATTATACACAAGGGCTGAACTCTGTGTCTCATAAAGAACATTATGGAAGCTGTAATCGAGAATTGATGTTGTGCTACAGTAATCGTGCAGCTGCAAGGATGTCCCTTGGAAGGATGAGAGAAGCTCTTGATGACTGTATGCAAGCTGTTGCAATAGATTCCCACTTCCTGCGGGCTCAAGTAAGGATTGCAAAGTAAGTTGTCTTGGTTTGATAATTGATATCTTGTCTTCATATATTGTGTGCATACTCGGAATATTTGATTTTGGTTCTTAGAAACTGTACATCTGGGTAATACTCAATAGTTGTTGGGAATCCTTGGTTGTTAATTTAACTCATTTGAGAAGTGTGCCCATTAATGAAATCATTAGGCACCATGATGAAAATTATATATTATCTAATTGTAAGGAAAATTATATCGAGTCTTTTATTTTGTTTCTGTGTCGTTTGAAACTTCTGTTTCTATGAAGAAATTTTGAAAAGATGAAAAGAAACCTTTGACATTCGATATACATTCCGCTTGACAAAATATTTTAGTGAAACTGTGAAAGCATGCACAATTATATGAAACAAGACTGACCAGGAAATCAGATTAATATAATCTTCTAGTTGTGTCTGCATTTTGAAGCTGAAAGTGCAAACTAAGCTATGAGAGTTTGCTGTTAAGTTAAAGTTATTTTCTGTCAATATAGTAGAGTGATACCAGTTAATCTTCTTACTCATGAACTTCTCATTTTTGCCTAAATTCCACATATCAAATCACAAGGTTTAGGCCATTACTGCAGTATACCTTTCTCTCTATTCCTTCTAATATGATCTAGTGTTCCATATTTCCATTGTCTTTACTTGAAAGATTCTGAGTGAGATGATTTCTCCATTCTTTCTAATATGGTCTGGTATTCCATTTTTCCATGGTCCTTATCTGAAAGATTCCCTTGAGATGATTTAATTATAATACTTGTTGCCCAACCAGCTACTTGAATAGTATTTTTCGCTGCAAAATACTAAGCTCCTTTGTCTATGATAGGCAATTTAGTGGATTTTCTAGTAGCTATTTCCTACTAAGCTTTTAGTTAACTAAAATTGATTGATAGTGAGATATTTAGTGGAATACTACATTGTTGCTTTTGTCTATTGTCTTGCTTTATGGTAGACAAAATTATGATTAGCTATGTTCGTTTGACATAGTTGCTATCTCGCATTGGGAGAAGTTGATAGAGCTATGATACATTTTAAAGAATGCTTATCTTCAATGCCTAAGGGAATCTCGGATGCAAAAATATTGACCGAAGCTTCTGATGGACTTGAGAAAGCTCAGGTAGCACTTGATCTAGTTATTGCATCAAGTATTTTATAATAGAACTTGATGTGTCATTTACGTTACATACACAAAAAGTTTTATGCTTTTGAGATACCTCTCAAGAGCCCAGAACCAACAAGGACCTGTAATCTCCGAAAATGTTTTTGGGAGCATGATAGAGATTTGGCTGTGTGGCAGTTCTTTTTTTCAGTTTAATTTCCATGACAAAATACTTGTGTAGCAGATTAAAAACCTTTCTGAAAGGAATAATTTGACCTTTTAAGATTAGATGGCAGATACAGAATATCAGGCTCTTTTGAGAAAGGATATCCTTTGGGTAAATACCAGGATAACTTGGATGCTCGGGAAAACTTCCGTGTTTTTGTTTGTCATTGCTCATTTGTGGATTTGTCATGCCTTGTTGAAAATGAAGAACAATCACCTCATATATGCTGTGCAATTCCTGTATCTGAGAATCTTTTCCTATTAGTACTCCCTAGGAGCGAAGTCTAGGCAAGCTAACATGAATACTAGACTCAGCCTACAAAATTAATGTTTTTTTTTCTTCCATCATGTTTCGTTTATGCAACTTAAGTAACAATGATGCTAAAGATGATATTTTCAAACCATATAATTTTTTTTATAAAAAAAATAGTAATAGATGGGTTTACCAGTTATATTGAAGATGAAATAATGAACCTTTTTTTATGCATACTACTTGTAGATGATATTGTGCTAGTTGATTCAGTATAAACACAATAAACTTGGAACTTGAATTATTTAGAGAAATTTAGAAACTAATGGTTTTGAGTTAAGTATAATTAAAATGAATATTTGAGATGTGGTTTCTATTTAGCTAAATAACTAAGGGAATAATTAAGATCAGCGAACAAGAAATCCATGCAAACAGTTTTAAATATCTTCGATTCATTATCCAACTAGGAGATGTTGATGAATATATCATTGTTGATAATAGTATAATAGATGAGTTAGTAAAATGGAGAGGAACTTCTGGTATTTTATATAGTTATAGTGTGCCTCGTAGGCTAAAAGAAGTACTTTATATGCTGTGGTACACCCAACTGGTATTAATGTTAACAGTTAGGAAACAACACAACAAATAAATAGTGTAGCAAAAACATGAGAATACTAAGATGGGGATTTTTAAGCATATTATTAGATGAGAGCAATTATTTGTAATTTCCAAAGATGATAAATGAAATAAAGTGTGTGAAGATTGTAGGTCTGACATGTATTGGATAATCTGACATGTATTGTTCTGATGTAACAGCATGTGGCCCATCATCTGGGTCACGCTGGGGAGCTTTTACATAAAAAGACATTTGATGAAGTGACAAAGGCCTTACAACTGATCTCTGAGTCACTACTAATAAGTACACATTCAGAAAGATTGATGGAATGGAAAGCTGAGGCTCTCCTTATGGTTTGTGGTTTAAATATCTTGGAGTAGCGTCCTTTACATATTAATTTTTTTCTTGTTGTATATATATTAGAAAGTAGCAATAGTAGTCATACTATCTCATATTTTGTTAGTATATATATAATCTCATATATTTCTTTTGGCTGTATGTATTTTACTATCTTGAATGCTTCTTCAATTTTATAGATTCGAAGGTATGAAGAAGTTATCAAATTCTGTGAGGAAACTATGGAACATGCTGAATATGATGTGTTGACATCTGGAACCAATAGGCAGTCAAGCAAAGTAGAAAAATCTAAAAATTTACAAGATTTTCCTCTAGGGCTTTGGCGTTTGCACCTGATGGCAAAGGCTAACTTCTTTTTGGGAAGACTTGATGAAGCATTTGAATTACTAAAGAAGCACAATCAAAGGAAAAGTATAACTGACAAGTACGATTCAATCTTATTAGCTATTCATAAGTTGCTTGGGACATACCAATTTTCAAATATGTTCTTATAATTATATAATGATACTCAGGAATAGCAATGAGCCAGACTCTTCAACTCAGCTTTTTGCTACCATTCATGATCTTTTACGCCTTAAAGTAAGCCCATTCATTTTCTTTAAGACTTTTCTACTTCTCAGAACTATGTTATAAATTCTATGTAAAATGATTTATACTTAAGACACCTGACCTTGTAGTTATATTATTTAGTTTTTGGTGTTTGGAATCATAGGACATTTGATTACTGTAAGTTGAGGTAAACTTAATCAGGTCAGTTGCTTTTTGTAGTGTAAATACTAGTTAACAACAACACCACAACAATGCTATATACCTGAATTGATTCTTTGACTCTTTTTTTTAATCATTAGGCATGGGAAACATAGTCATGTAAAGACTGGTGATGATTTATTTTAAAACTAAATTAACTGGTCTTCGAACACATTATGAGTAAAGTGCTATAAAGGCAGGATAAGCCAGAACTTCTAGGGGATTGAATGAGATGCTGGTAGTCAATATTACATATGATCTGTTGGAGAAGTATTATGAGGCTAACACAGGATTGTAGCATCAAGTAATTAGATAGGTTATTTACATATTTGACCCACCAGTAGTGCCTATCTAGATTTGGTATCCTTGTAAATACTTTTTCTTATCTGTAGGCTATATTTTCCTTTTCCTCAAAAAGTAAATAACTGGGAGCATGAACAGTGGTTAAAGGAGAAGAAATGGATTGGTTAAAGCATTGCTAAATTTTTCCATTTCATTACTTCCTCCAAAAGCATTAAACAATATGTATCATGGTGTCCAATTCAATCGAAAAAAGTAATGTTTATTCACAAGACAGTAGATATAGACCTAGAGTAGGTAAATATACTAACATTCAGAGAGAAGTGAACTAGTAGTAAATGAAACAATATTCCCACAGTGAGTTTTTATAAGGTTGTTCTGCTACTTTACGCTTTCTGTGTCAATTTTGTGCTATGTTTCATAATCATGTGGATACTTCTTTTCATGACAATGTTTCGATCTTATTTGTTTGTTTATTCCTTCATATACATGCAGAGGTCTATGTATTGATGTCATTATTGCAATGTCTCATTATCAGGCTGCTGGAAATGAAGCATTTAAAGAAGGGAGGCATTTGGATGCAATAAAACATTACAGTGCTGCTTTAGCATTGAATATTGAATCACGCCCATTTACTGCAATATGCCTGTCTAACCGTGCTGCTTCATACCAATCCCTAGGCCAAATTACTGATGCAATTGCAGATTGCAGTCTAGCCATAGCTCTTGATCCTACCTACCCAAAGGTTGGCCAGTAACTATATTTCCTGTTTTTCAAATTGTAATTTGAACTTTTAACAGATTTCAGCACCTGGCGTTTATACCTCAATCAAACCCTAGCCTAGACACATGCTTATAGCTTATATAGAAAATATTGTCTCGTTTTTTTTTTTTTGAGCCAGTCATTGAATCCTTAATTGCACAGAAAACACTTTTCTGGGCATCACCATCCTACACGAACCTGGACTTTTTGAGTTTTTGTGAAGTAGGAACTGGGTTCAGGTTCTCCCCAGTCACTTCCCTTATTTGATTGTATTAGAAAGGAACTTTGCAACTAAGATTTGGATGTGCATATATTATCAAACCAATCTTAAGTATCTGTGACAAATTCCTAAACCAGTTTGGAAAAAACTCCTGGAGAGCACCAAAAAGTTTACAAATCAACCATCGTGCTAGAAATTATTGAAATTGTCTTAAACTAAAATTCCTGAACCAAACTGTTTGAACCTGATTAGAAACAACTTAACACGGGAAGTATTTTACTTGTTCATTATAAGGACATGGTTTCAAAATTGTTTTAAATGTGCTGCTATAAACAATATGCAATATGGACTAGTACTTTTTGATGAGATTGATGATCAGACTAGACCATATAGTTTGTGTATGTTACTGTTATATGTACTCGTGCAATATTAACTCAAAGGTTAAGAATAATGGTATCAGATTAATGCTTAACAAACTATTATTTGAAACTTTTGTTCTATGTGCTGATTTGTTTTTTTTTGTTGCTGTATGATAGGCACTTTCTAGAAGGGCTTCCTTATATGAGATGATCAGAGACTACGAACAAGCATCTAATGATCTCTGCAGACTTGTGTCTCTTTTGGAAAGGCAAATCAAAGTCAAGGATAATCAAAATGTTGGTGCAGAAAACTCAGACAGTAACCTTAGTGATCTACATCATGCCCGATTGCGGCTTTCTATTTCAGAGGAAGCGGCTAGGAAAGATATCCCTTTGGATATGCACCTTATATTGTGAGTTCTCGCCAACTTGTGTCTTTTTTAATTGTTTTAATTCATGGTTATACTATGTTTTTAGAAAGACATTATTTCAAAAAGAAATTCATGATTTTCAAGCCGAAATGTTAACTGTATATGTTAGTTCTCCGCTATTCCAACATTTATAATTGTCACATTAGGGTAAAACATGAATTGAACATTACTAGTGATATAGACTTACATGGAGCTATAAGAATCTATGAAGCCTACGCAAGTAGTTTGGGCAAACACGAGATGGATAATGTTGATTAGTGTAAAATGAATGGGTTGTGCTGATGGATGTTCACCAATTGTTGTAGACATCCATTTCCCTCACTTTGCAAAGTGGTTACTACTTTTTATTCTGTCCCCAGATTAAACATAATTATTATGCAGAAAATCTTTCAAAAAATTTCAGTTTAAATTTGATATACTGATATTTAGGATTAATTCCATTGATCTAAATATTTATCCATTAGTGAACAAGCATATGCAGAACAGTTGATAGTCTTGTTTGGGCAACCCAACTTATCACTAGTTGTGTATACAGGGGAATTGAACCATCAAGCTCTGCTTCTGATATAAAGAAGGCATACCGGAAAGCTGCACTCCGACATCACCCGGACAAGGTATGGTTTAATGGACAATAATTTTCAAATATTTTGATACGACGCCAAAATTGAACCAAAGCACTCGAAGAATTGAGGTTGAGTTGATGCTCCAAAAAAACTCTCATAGAGAATGAAAACTCACAATGAGGATTTCTTATCTCTTGAAAAATGACTAAATATTGAAGAATTTCACCTCTTTGGTAGATCTCAACCCAAACAAACTAGGAAAATAATCTAATGCAAATTAGGAAATACACTAATCTAGGTAGATTTCTACTAAAACTATTTTACCATCCAAATTAGAACACACCAAAACTAATTAATATCCAAAAAATTAAACAATTACCAACTTAAACACTTCCTAAAAAATTTAATTTCCTTGTTTGCTTTACATTTAACCCTTTCTCAGTTTATTAACTTCGACTCCTACTTCAGGCTGGCCAGATCTTGGTTAGGAGTGAAACCTCTGATGGGGCTTGGAGAGAAGTAGCTGAGGAAGTCCACAGGGATGCAGACAGATTGTTCAAGCTGATAGGAGAGGCATACACAGTGCTTTCTGACGCCACAAGGTATAGATTTACTAAAATTTAAGAGAATAATTATGCAACATCTCCCTCCCCCGGAGTTTGCACTCACTAAACCATGCTGAGATACAAAGGAGCTAAAAATGAGAAAGAAGTCGAGATGCGACTTTCCGACCTGCGAGGTGTAAATCTACTAACATTTGAGAGAATACGATTATGCTTCATCTTCCTTTCTCAGAATCTTCACTCAGTAAATCATGTTTTGAGAGACAGGAGCCAAAAACAAGAGAGAACTTGAGGTACGAGCCCATTTCCATTGACATGCCGAAGAAGAATGTTTATACTGAGGGCACTTCATGTATGCTTTGGGTGACTGCCATCTGCATGCTTGTGTGTGTTTGTATACATATAGAGAGGATTTGTATTTGTAATTTTTATTTTTTTGTGAATATTTTCATTTAATTAACTTGATTGCTGTATAATCAGCGTTGATCTTTGACAGTTAATACAAAACTGAGCTTTTACGATAAAGAATGTGTATGAGGTCATGGAAGGTTTGACATGATCTTTCTTACATGGCGCTTGGTAACTCACTTTTTTTTAAAAAAAAAATGGTTGATATTAGGTATCCAAGCTTTGCTTGACTAATCCTAAGTGATTAGTTTGATTTTACAAAAAAAAAAATCATTAATCATTGGGATAAATTAAAGTACATATAAAGGTTTATCTCGACGGTTAATATTTTTAGATTCATTATTTATTTAAAAAAATCATAATATATTACAGTCGAGTTTTAAATTTTAAATATCTATTTTATCGTATCTCCGGAGCTTGGTAACTCACTTTTGGTCTTACAAATAATGCATTTCATGTTTATTTGTTCATTGAATGGTACTTAATCATCGTTGTGAATTGAGATTCACCAATTGTTTCGTGGTCTGGCTATCAAAATTCTGCTGTAAATGTATCTTGCTTTCACAGCGTGTTTAGTTCACAGGAATGGTCAATTTATTCCTTATGAAAAAAATAATAAATTTAATTAATCTGATTGATTAATCAAATTTCACAAAAAAATTTCATCAATCACTAGAATAAATCAAAAAATATTTATAAAAATTCATCCAAATCACATTTTATTTTATTCCTTATGAATATTCATAGAATGAGAGTCGCGTGTTTGATTGCAGAAATGAGTTGAAATAGCAATTTCTATAGACAATTCTTTATAAATAGTTCATCATTATTTCATTCTACAAATAATATACATTCTTGCTATTTAATCCTCCAATATATATATATATATATATATATAATAAGCTGAACTGCTGAAGAATGATGAGATGATCCAAATCAAAATGAGGTGATGATTTTTTCATATAAATAAAAAAAAAACTAAACGTCAGTAAAGAAAAATAAAAAAATAGGAGACAAAATGGAACTATCCCTTATATTTTGAATAAAACAAAAATAAAGCAATATCTTTTCTTCCTTCTCCGTAAAATGAAGTAGAGACATGTTGCAATCCACAAGCCCCCACAAAGAAATAGATCTGCGTTGTTTCTCTCCAAGCAAAGCAGATAAATTCTAGTATATATGAGAATTTAATTATCGAGTATTTATAGCATTATCCACCAAGTAATCGTGGTTTACAACAGATGAAAGAGCATGATGGTTTCGATGTTACAACAAAATAAATGAAAATTTTTACATGAATTCTTGACTCTGTTCGCTTCTTCTTTTTTTCCCTTTTTTCTTTCATCTAATCCTTTTGGTAAAATGAGAGAACCAGGTCTGTGTGTACAGAGAATAGCTGTGTATCCACAAAAAGCTGCTCCAACATTCGATCCAAAAAAAAATTATATATATGAAAGGTATATAAAAAGAATTTTAGGATTACAAAATTTTGATTCTTCAAAATAGTATGTGACTGATCTACTTGTCAATTCAATGAAGGATTGTACAAGTTCCCATTCGAATTTAACAGATGAAAAAACATGAACAGATTATATGAGACGTATAAAAAGAAACATGAACAATTTGGTTTTTCAAGACAGCATGTTACAAATAAACTCCTTGGATCCACACCAATTGACCTAAAGACACGACTACTTTTTTCAAGTCAAATGGTTTATTTAATAGTCGATAGCAAATGGATAGAGCAGGAAAAGGAAGGTAATGAAATGTACCTTCATAAAAGGTCTGTCGCGGTATGGAAAAGAATCGATATAACTATCTTTCAACAGCACCGAAACCTGTAGATAAGCACAAAGCAGAAGGTTAACAATATAACTATCTTTATCTTAGTATCACTGTAGTATTATGTCCATTATTTATTTTAGTTACAGTATTTTCAACTTCAAATCTTCACTTAAACCTTTCAAAGACCTAGTCAAGCCGTTAGGACAATATAACAGCGACCAAGGTCATGCTAAGAGAAAAAAAAAGTGTTTTTATTGGAATACATGAAATAATAACCTTGGAGATGAGAACATTGTCAAAATCAGACACAAACCTTGTCATTGTTCAATTGCACATTTGTTATAGTGTGGGATCGTAGATTGGAGCAAAATGAATCAAGATACGACCTAATAACTGTCAAGAAACCTTTAGCAGCTTCAATCTGTGAAGATGAGCAAAAAGGCATTAGTAGACCTAATTGTAACTTTAGAGTGTACATTAAAATTACTTATTATGAATATACATTCATCTCCATAAATTCTGGATGGAAATTTATGTGCAATTAGCTACCATGAAAATACAATCAAGTTGTGTACTCGTGTGTTTTAGGATATCAAGGAACATAACACAACTGCTTTTAAGTACCAAAAACAAGAAAAAAAACCACTATCCAGTATGTGAATTTATCATTTAGTGGGATAGTACTCCACTACCAGTAAATGGGCAAGTCATACTTACGGAAACTAGGTCTACACCACAAATATATACCCAGCTTGAAATTCTCTTCGCCATTGTTTGATGTTAACAATCATGCTTGAACAGGAATTACCTGGAGAACTGTGCACTCATACACAGGTCTTCTTTGGGCTAAGTAGCTTTCACCAACAAGCTTTGCATGGTATGGACTTAGTGAAGAGAAAAGTTCTTTCTGCTGTGGTAGTTGTGGCATCGAGGATGATCTAACCTACAAAACCAACAAAATACGAATGGCTGAATTATTTCAGCAAAGAATAACCAATAAATAAGGTAAAATTAACAATGATTATAGCAATGACCTCATGGTAAGAGCTATATCTAATTGTCACGTGAAATTATTATGAGAAGACTAAAAGGTTTAGTGACCACACAAACCAATGCTAGGTCCGGTCGCTATATATAGATAGATAGATGGATGGATGGACGGACAGATAGACAGAGATATACATCATCTATTTTAAGCATCATCTGTAAAATGTGTTAATTCCAACTATCTGGGGTAAGCTACATAAATATATCCCTCCATTGAACTTTATGTTCGCCCAATTACATCTATTTTAAGCGAAAAGAGGAAACATTGACAATACTTTATGTTGCCATATCATTCAAGATTTGCTTAGAATTAGGTGATTTTCCATCATCATAGCAAGAAACTAATCATAATAGGCTTGGATTTGTTGAAACAAAGTAGAAGTTGGCCTATATAGCCTTCTAGCAATTTGTAGTATTTGTGAAGAGTAAGCTGCAGTGAAAAAAGAGATGGAGGTGGTAAGGCAAAGAGGGATTCCGTGGAAGGAGAAGAAATGGTATAAGGATTTATCATATGATCCACCATCTTTGTTTAGGTTAAGAGTGTTGGACACCAAAGGAAAAAAAAAAAGAGAAAAATAATAATATAGGGCAATTTCTCATCTATGTGATGTTGTGATCCTCCTTTCTTCTCTTGATTTCTTCTTACTTCCTATTTTAGTCTTCTATTTTCTAGTCTATACTAGTTCTTGTGGTTAAGCTAAATCTCTAACCAACACTAATCTATTTGTGAAATCGATAAAACTGCATCACTTTTGGAGATGGACTCCATAAACTATGCAGGAAACCAACTGGAGGTTCAGAAATGTCTATGTACAGAACATCTACAATGATGAAATAGGCCCACTGCATTAACCACTATGAAAGTGCAGTGATGATGTTCATCCAAAGTGATACATTGATGATTTAGTACCATACAAGGATTAAACTATCAATAAGTAAGAAACACTCTATTGAAGTATAACTACAAGCAGCTAAAGATTGTTATGGCTGAATGCTTGGTAAGTTTTCTACAATAAAGTCTCCTAATCAAATAAATGAATATTGTGTATTATTAGCAGTGCTAGAAATCCGTTTACGTAGAAAGGGAAAACTGAACTAATTTGACATCTGTGAAAGAAATGCATAAGCTCAACATTATGTATATTTTTTTATAAAAATGCAGAATTCAAGAGACTGCTTAGTTTGATGGTAACCTGGTTCTTGTCTGCATCAACAAGAATGACACTTGTCAACTTTGATTGTATATAAGTAGTTTTGTTGTTTATGCCTACCTACAAAAGCAGAATTTTTATTAGTAAGATACAAAGATGCTAATACAGTTGATGGGTATTGAAGAAAATGACATAATAAATGCGTGAAAAGTTCTCAATTTGCAGCTTCACTTGGAGGGTTCACTACTGTGTAATGTAAGAACTCTACTCATGAAGTTACATCTCTTTTGGTTAGTTAATACACAAAGATTCTTGAAAGTAAGCAAAGAGCATAAAAGCAACCAATTAGTTATTCTGCTCAAAAACATGAACAACAGATATAGAATTGCAACGTTGGTAATCCATCCGCTGTGATAACAAATCCATCATGTTGATGGCAAAAGAAACAACTGGCCAGTGAATACTCCAATGCTCTAGAGTAAATAAGGCCCCAAAAGAAATCATAAATCTTTGGTGAGCCTTGAATAAAAGGATTGTCGAGCAAAACCAAGTTGAAGAAGGGGAGGAATTTGATAGGCACGCATCTGACTAATTATGTCCTTAAATATCTAGTTTGCAAGGAATTTGATAAGTATATGACAATTATGTCCATAAATATAAAAAATGCAAGGAATTTGATAGGCAAGTATCTGAGCTATTTGGCCATAAAAATCCAGGTCATGCAGATGATGTGGAGATAAACCAATGTTGTGGGCTGTCATACCCATTTCTAGAGTTCAGTGTAACTACATGCATGGAAGGTTCTTAACACACATGTCATAATCATCTTCACACTGACAATGGGATTGGTAAGTGTTGAACAGATCCTTTCATTAGTTAACGTGGCAAGGGTTAGTGAGGGAGTTGATATTAGAACCAGTCCGCTGCCATCATCTAAATCTTCAAGTGGATCAGAAACTTCTACCCTTAGCTAGCAGGAGCCTTGAACGTTATAGTGTCTATCTTAATCCAATGTCCTTCCTTTCCAACTTCATTTTGGAAAGTCATCTCCATATGGTTTCACTGCAAGTGAATCCCTTGGCAGGAGGAAAATGATATATAAGAGTACAGTTTCTATTTCCTATGTGACGGGTAGCAAGATCATGGACCCAATGGTAGACAAGAATAGAATTTAAATTTTATCACCGAAGTAAATATATCGAGCTCATAAAGAATTTTTTGTGATTATTCTCACCTAAGTAAATGCACAGGAACTTTGCAAGCAAAAAAATGCATAATGGGAGACCAGTTAATTCTACTGCCACATGACCAACAAAATAGTACGTCCTATCAAAAATATTCTCGTACCATGATTCAATATACCAAGGAAATATATTTTAGCATCACTAATACAAGGATAAACCGCATATGCAAGAGGACCAAACGATCATAATCTGTATATGCTCAGAAAAGTAAAAAAGGAAACAAAATACTGAACTTACGATGTATGGAACAGGTGCATCAAGAAAGTCCAGCATGTCATTCGGTAAAATCTTAATTTCAGATGAAAGCACATGTTATTGGACAATAGGTAGATAAATAACTCTCAGGCATAATATCAATAAAGAATTGGCAAAGTTCAAGTTACATACCGGCATTAGAAGGCTATGCCACTGATAGGGGCATATCAGTGGAAGAACTGATAATACTGATGCTGACAAGACTCCCTGTGCATTAAATGTTGGTTACATGATATATACCATAGTTTCAATTTAGAAGATGAGATAGATAACCGAACAACAATTGTTATTTATTATGTGCACCAAAATTCAAAGTCTAGATGACACTAAAGAATGCTTGAGAAACCAGGACAGTATCATTACGTGCACCAAAGGATTGTAAGATAGGAGTCTGGATGGTCCTCAAGTTAATTTGAAAGAACATGACAGTATCACCCAAAGAAGAAAAAATTGAAGATTCCTTAAACCTACTTGACAATAAAATTCATAATAGGACAATATTGAATTACTGTTGGAATATGATTAATGAACTTAGAAAAGAATTAGGTCAAGTATTTTCCAATACATTAACAAAATATGTAACTGTCTTGAAATCAGGACACAAAAGGTATAGCAATAAACACAGTATCAAATAAGAATTAGTAGAAATATAAATTAAAAGACAACTAAAAAAGAGAGAATAAGTTACCAAATTTGAGCAAACAACAACAATTTGCTTCTCCAAGAGTGCGCCAGCAAACATCACCAATATCTGACATTTCCAAAACATAAATACAAATTAACATTTCTCAGATAAGATTACCCGCAGCTATAGTTTCCTTACCAACCTAATCTTTGGCACTATAAAAACTCATAATGCTCAATTAACTCATCATTTTAGAGAGGCCTACAACAAATTTTTAATTAATGTGCTATACATCAAAAATGTAATATCTTAACTGAGTGCTTTACTGTATATACAGCTAAATGTTGAAAACATATATGAAGCCTAAATATAGTACAAATATCTCAAACTATTTTTAAAAGAAAAGATCATGTGGATCTTTCCAGAATCAAATCTGGCACCTATTGTCAAACTTGGCCATGTCCCAATCAAAATAGTAACAGTATGTTAACACAACTATGTCAATTCAATAAACTCTTGGCAAATATTGTATTCAATAAATAGTGATAAGCAGGGTTATGTGGCTAATATATCATACTTACACGGTCAAGCCCTAAACATCCACATAATGTTGCAACTGCCCATGCAGAAAGAGCAGTTGCCTCCTCTTCTGCTAAAAGAGAACTGTGTACCTAGAGAAAAAAAGCAGATTAAGCAACCGTCACAATTGGGTATACAAGGAGGCTAGGGAATTCATAGATAATATTGAGGTAATATGATAGCAAAAGAGTGCTGAACCATCAGCAGAAATGAACCTCGGCCATTTCTAAGCTTGTGCATCCAGATCTTATATCGATAGTGGAGCCAACAATATGAAGAACTGTTTCACCAGGTCTATGAAACTCCAACGGATGTAAGTGCTCTAAAGGCTTAAAGGTGAGAGTTGATCCTCTGGCAGGACATTTTAGACCATAATACTCACAAATGATCTGTAATGATCCATTGCAATTTGCCTGAGAATACATCCAAGCAGTGGATCAATCATTAGATAATTTATGAAGTACATATGTTTCAGAAATCTAGTGTCCTTAACAAAGTAAGAAAAGATACTATCAAACCTTGGCCCGTTCAAGAATTTTACTGTGATGATTTAGATCTTCTTGGCCTGAAGAAGATGGCTCTTCCAGATCTGAATCATCATTACTTCTACTATGATTTCTAGCTTCACATGGAGATCCCTGTAAACTAAGTGTATAGAGGAAAGAGGTTCTTAGCCATTGCACCAAAAGAAACTTGTTTAAGCAATAGACTAAAATTTGCCTAGTCTTCTAGGTAGTAATTTTGCTAGGATTGGCTAAACTAAAAAACAATGCTTTCAATCTACAATGGAAAAGTTCATTTACATAGGTTGTTCATGTGAGAAAAGACTTACTTTGAATGAAAGAAACAAAATCTTGAATCTTTATACTCGACACACAAAAATTAATACAGTTCATGCAAACATTAACAAAAATAAATAAACAAAAAATCTAGTAAAAGGTTGTAGTATTCTTTGGTTATTTGACCATCAACATAAACTTTAATGAAATCACTTAACTACAACTCAAGAGTAACAGCAACTATTTTGATGGGCCAAACAGGTTCAGTGGAATTGTATATAGCTACTGAATCTTAAGGTGGTGTTGGATCTTTCTGTGAATCTAGAAGATATGTAGTAGGGTACACATGCAAAAGAGAAACAATCGCACCATAATAATAAATATCTTTATCAGATTTTAAAGTGCAGATAATGATCCAAACAATCTGAGGTAACCATAGTCACAGTGCAAAATTAATACTTTCAAAAGAATATATGAAAAATCAAATATCATTTCTGCAGTGGAAAAATATTCATTTTCCAAAGTCTGAAAGGATAAATATGTATAACTTCCAAAGACCCAGGGAAAAGATGAATTTAAACATGGTGCAGGGGTTCTAATGAATCCAAATAATAGCCTGACTATTCCACATCTGTAACCACAGGATAACAATAATTGCCACTACATTTGTATGGGCTAAGAAAATTAAGCATATTGTTGGAACTAATTGTTATGAATTAAGAGAAAAAAAGAAGAAGAACGACTTAAGAATTATCACAATTAAGTTACACTAAGCTTTGTTTGATGGCAAGTATATGATGATAGCCTTCATTGAATATGCACCAACTATATGTACAGCAAATTTGCTAATGACTGATTGGCATGGGGATGCAAATAAATAGTTTTAAAAAAATCTTACTTGCCAGAGGATTCAGAGCTTTCATAAGCATGATACTGGAAAAGTGGCAAAATAGTATCGGGTGCATCCATCTTCTGCTGCTTGTTTGCATTAATTTTATTAATATAGTCATCAAGATTATTTTGGCTAATGACTCTATTTTCTCTTTCAATAAGGTCTGTCAATCCTTGGTCGGCTACTAAAGTTGCAGTATCTTGGATAGTTTTTTTTGGGTCCAAGTAATGATCAGAAGTAGCTTCTGAAGTTGAATCAGAATCCCTTGATTGCCTTAATCCTTCCTCAGCAGTATACTCTTCATCAGGTGAGTTATAAACTTCCTTAGTAGCTTCAGAAGCTGAATCAGAATCCCTTGTGTGCCTTTCTCCTTCCTTAGCACCATACTCCTCCTCCGGTGATTTATAAACTTCCTTAGGGGTAGCTTCTGGTGTTGAATCAGAATCTCTCATTTCCCTTGTTACTTCCTCGGCAGCAGATGCTTCTTCTGTAGATAGCAAATTTAGCATTTCTAAGCCTTTCGTAAGCCGTTCAAACCTTTCTTCAACAAAGATACTACAACAATGACAAAATTTTAAAATTGTGAGGGGCCCATTACTATAGAAGCAAAAAAACTAATTTACTGAAAATGATTTTTGTCCTGTGCATATCTACATTACAAAAACTTCCATTAGCGTATAAAAAACAAAGATACTTCTGGAAGTTGAGTATCAGACAATTTTTAACTTCAATTCTTACATGGTTCAATAATCTAAGCTATGATTATTAAGTTAAATTACAGATTGTTGTCA
>JBBUKS010000008.1:5566197-5576302 GCA_038050645.1 Hedychium gardnerianum | reverse complement strand
TTTGTCGATACCAAAGTACACAACTCCTTATGTAGGGAACCGTAGTGACTTCAGGTCTAAGGACTATTCATACTAATTGTCACTATGAGAATGTTTATGACACTCATATAACGATCCATGAAACTTCTCATGGTGGGGCAATTTAGTACATATTCTCTAATATATACCCATCTGTCAACTTGATATCATATATTCATGACTTGTTAGAATAAGTAATCAATTGACTTACATGCTAGTCTCAATACATTAATATTGCCCTTGTATATTAATACTTGACTAGGAATATTTAAGAGTAGTGAATAATATATATCGATAGCCTCCCATAATCAATTCAACTAATTGATACGCTGTATATTAGAACCTACTATTCTAGGGCATTATTATATTTATTCAGCTAGCATAACCATGAAATAAATATAATAACCTAAACCTTGCCTTTTATTGATAAATATGATACAATATGTCCTAAGTCAATCAACTCATGATTGACTCTTAGGGCTGACACTGACACAACCTGCACACTTGATCAACATTATTAGATCACAAACAGACTTAACTTTAAACCTTTGTCAACAACAAAATCCAGGTTTGATTATCTAGTACTTCCTGCACTAACAATCTTCTCCTTTTTGATTATTTCAACCTGGTTCAAAGTTAAGCAAATATAAAGCAAAAAAATTCATTAAGTTTTAAAATGCTCTCCCTTAACTTAATCTCTCCCACTGAAATTAATGTCTTTAGGAAACCTTAACTTTTAACCTATTCTCTCCCCCATTGACATACATCAAAAAAACCAAGAATAAGTTTTGAATTTAGTTCTCAAAAATATATTTCCACAAGATATATTTTAAATATTTGGAAATATATTTTTGAAAGACATAGTTTTTTTTTAAAAAAACACACAATGTATTTAGGGAAAAAAATATTTCCAAACAATTAGAAGTGGAAATAATTTTGAAATAGTAATATTTTAAAACAATTAGAAGTTATGGACTAGAAAGTTCTTTTAATTTGTTTCAAACTATAAGTGTTTTTCAAGTCTTTAAAAAGATGTTCCATAAATTTTTGAAGTATTTTTCAAAAATGCTATGTTTCAAAAATTTGAAAGACTAGGTTTTTCAAATAGACTTTCAAATATCTTGTAAAAAAGTTATCGAATATTTTGAAATTTGAAAAATAGAGTTTCAAGAAAATTTTAAAAAATATTTTTGAATTGAAAAATAGATTTTCAAAGGAATTTTCAAAAATATATTTAAATTGAAAATTAGATTTTCAAGGGAATTTTTGAAAGATATGTTTAAATTGAATATTAGATTTTCAGAGAATTTTCAAAAAGATGTATAAGTGAAAAGGTACATTCAAATTCTTGACAAGATTTTTCAAGTTCTACAAGATATATATATATATATATATTTAAAAAATATATATTTTCAAGCATAGAACGCATTATAAAAAAAAAACTCAAAAATAATAATTTTATCTCTTAGAAGACATATTCCAATTTTGGAAGATCGATTAAAAACATTTTGTAGTTAAAAAAACATATTAAGTAGACATCTAAAACATTTAAACGCTAGATCCATCTCACCCATTTCTAAATTATCAAACAGGGAACCTTATAGTTATTGTGAGATGGTTAATAATTTGTTTGAATTTTGAAAATGGTTGTTTGATTTTGTGTTAGATTTAAACTTACCATTGGGTCCTATAAGCTGGTGTTTTTAGCATACACTTCCAGGCTATGGTGAATCACAATGGATATCATTAAAGTAACAACGTGCCTAAGATAAAATTTCACTAAAATAATCAACCCACAAAGCTTAGTACTTGGTTTTGGTCTAACTAGCTCATGTCTGATTGGGGTAACTTCGGCTAGATCCACTAAGTTAGTTGCACCAGGTAGAATACTGATGTTTGTTGCACATCTACTTGTATTTCACTAATTATGATCTTCATTACGTTGGATCGTTAAAGACGAGATAGAGGGGGGGGAGTGAATCTCATTCGAAAATCTTTTCTTATAGTTCGTAATTCAAAGTAGCAGCGGAAAATAAAAGCAAATAGACACACTCCTTTTTACTTGGTTCGGATCCCAGCCGACTCCTACTCCAAGAAGCAAGGTAGTACAAACATGCAAATTACAAGTACTGTGCAAGAATAAAAAATACCGATAATAAGAAAATAAACTTCGACGTAGGTTGTCGGGTTGCTTCTCGATGTAGTAGCAGCAGCTTGCACGAACAACAGTAGCAGGAACAGAATGAGGAAAAGAGGAAAGTTGTCATCGGCTCGGACCCCGAGGGCTTCTTTTATAGGCTGCGTTTGGTCGACTGAAAAAATGTTAAGTCGACTGATCCTTTCGGTCGACTGATCCTCCTATCGGTCGAATGAACTTGCGACCTTCCTTCTTTGCTATGATCCGATCTGTTCGATCCCGAAAATCATGCTTTATTGATCAACTAATAAAGCTTATCAGTCGACTGATCCCTCTGTTTACCTTTTCTGCTTTGATTTGATCTGGCAGCTGTCTATTTCCTTCTTTCTTCGGTCGATTGATCCCAATGTTTCCAAGTATACAACCTTTGTTCAATCTTGTGCTAATCTGGTCTGATCAGTCGACTGAACCTCCTATTCGGTCGACTGAACCTTAGTTAATTCTGAACTTTATTTTATCTATAAAATAAAGTTAGCACAGGAAATATAAAAATAGTAATAGTCCTGCAAAACAAAGGTTAGACCAAATATGAGTATGCATGAATGAGACAGTTTGACCTATCTTGATCTCAACTTAGAAATCTCTGTTAGTTTCTTCAGTTGGATCAGCGCCTAAGGTTTGTCCCACTGGGACACGACCTCACTGCACTAACACCAGTTTGCTAACCTCAACTCACCTGCCAAACATCGGGTCCTCCATACCTGTTTGGACTTTACTCAGTACCGGATCGACCTTCTAGGACTTCCACTTGATTCGATATCAGGTCCTCTAGACCTATCGAATCCTCCTACAAGATGTCAGGTCCTCTTGACCCATATGGACTTCCTGCCTGGTTCCATAATATGCCGAGACTTCCTTGCCTAGTATTGGGTCCTCCAGACCTACTAGGGCTTTCAGAGTTGAGATCCTGCACACTGGATTAGTTCATCAGATAACAATAAGACTTAGCTCTGAACCTTTGACAACATCAAAACATAGGTTTGATTCTGGTGCTCCCTGCACCAACACATTCAAGTGTGTCTACCAAGTTATAAACTTGGTTTACATACATGGAATCCATTTCTAATTTCATGACAGCTAGCCATTTGTCCCTTTCTGAACTTTTCAGAACTTCCTCATAAACAATAGGTTCCTTATCCTCAATGAGCAATATGTCATTTGATTCACTTATGAGAAATCCATATCGCTTTGGAATTGTACGCATCCTACTAGATCTACGAAGAGGTAGTGTATCCATAGGTTCAGCTGATGGCTCATCATCATGAATAATCGGTTGTGGTTCTTGACTAGGTATTTCTTCTATATTTATTGGAGTATCTTGAACTTCCTCAAGTTTAACTTCACTCCCACTATTTTCCTGCAATAGAAACTCTTTCTCTAAGAATACAACATGCCTTGAGACAAACATCTTTTGTTCTAAGGAATGATTGAATTGGTAACTCCTAGTTTTCTTAGGGTAACCAATAAATAGACACTTATCAGACTTAGCATCCAACTTGTATAATATTGTTCTCATCACATAAGCAGGATAATCTCATATCTTCAAGTAAGATAGATGAGGTTGCTTACCAGTCCACTTCTCAAATGGAGTAGTAGAGACTACCTTGGTCGAGACTCTATTTAACAAGTAAACAGTTGTCTCCAGTGCGTAACCCCAAAAGGATTTGGAAAAACTTACATGATTCATCATAGACCTAACCATGTCCAACAAGATTAGTTTCTTCTTTCAGAAACACCATTATGTTGTGGCGTACAAGGCGGAGTCCATTGTGATAATATTTCATTGTCCCTTAGATAATCATGAAACTCTTGACTTAAGTATTCACCACCTCGATCAGATCGAAGAATTGTAATACTTTTTCCAAGTTGTTTCTTTACTTCATTTCTAAATTCTTTGAATTTTTCAAATGCCTCGAATTTGTATCTCAATAGATGCACATACCCAAATCGTGAGTAATTATCGATAAAGGTAATGAAGTAGCTATAACCTCCTCGTGCTTGAGTTGACATCGGTCCATATATATCAGTATATATGAGGCCAAGAAACTCTCCCACTAATTCACCTTTTTCAAAAAAAAAAGTAACTTAGTCATCTTGCCTTTTAAGCATGAGAAACATGTATCAAATGAATCAAATTCAAATGATTCCAAACTACCAACCTTTTATAGTTCGAACATGTGTTTCTTACTTATATGGCCAAGGCGACAATGCCACGAGTAAGAGATTAACTGATCATCCATTCGAGCATGCTTGCTGATCATTTTGATATTGAATATGTCATTGGATATATCTAGCGCGTAGATGTCATTGCATAATGTTCTAGTCCCAAAAAGAACGTCATTCAAAGTTATGTAACAACAATTGTTACTAAATGTCAAATAAAAACCTTTTTCTATTTAAACAAGAAATAAAAATAATATTCTTTATTAATGTAGGAACAAAATAATAATTATCTAATTCCAAAACTAGTCCACTAGGAAGCTTTAACAAATAAGTTTCGATGGAGACAGCCGCAACCTTTGCTCCATTGTCAATTCATAAATTTGATTCTCCCTTGATCAGTCTTCTACTATCCCTTAGCCCCTATATGTTATTACAATATGTGAGCTATACCCGGTATCCAATATCCAAGTGTTTGAGGAAATAGTATGACATTCAATAACAAAGATATCTGAAGTAGATGGGGCATCGGATGTCGTCTTTTTCTTCATGGACTCAAGATAAATCTTGCAGTTTCTTTGTCAGTGACCCATCTTGTCATAATGTGACATGAGCCTTTTGGTACTGGTTCTACTGACTTGGCCTTCTTCTTCTTCCCTTTGGCTTGATGTTTTAACTTCCTCTTAGAACCTTTCTTCAAAAAGTCAACTAACATCACAGTCTTCTTATCTTTCTTTACAAAAGGCTCCACAGTTTTGAGCATGTTGATCAACTTGAGAATTGAGGATTCAATACGGTTCATCCAATAGTTCATTACAAACTGTGAATAACTTTCAGGCAAACTGTGCAGAATTAAGTCAATATTTAATTCATGATCCATCAAAAACCAAGTGATCACAATCACTCAATGTAGTCGTTCATCTTTAGTACATATTGTACCACAGACGAATCCTCATGCATTCGTGAGTGAAAGAGGATCCTAGAGATATCGAATCATTCGGATATCACTTGCTCATCAAACAACTCATGAAAATGAAAAACAATAGTATGAGCATCAATTTGCTCATGTTGTTTTTGTAATTCTGGAGACATCGATGCTAGCGTGATGTAGCTAGCTAGATCTGAGTCAGCCATGTGCTTTTGATAGATCAATCTTTGGTCATCAATAGCATCATCTGCAAGAGGTTCGGGAAGAGGCCCTTCCAAGACATAGGCTATATTTTCATATTTGAGAATAATTTTGAAATTCCGATACCAGTCCAAGAAGTTCGGCCTAGTCAGTTTGTTCATGTCCAAAATTGAGCGCAAATTTAAAGACATCATGTGTAATATAATAACCTAGAAATACAAAAATGAGAACACATATGAGAGATAATTTTTGTAAATGTAAACAATTTACATACATACAAGAATCTCACTTATTTATCGAATTCAAGAGCCCTTACTTTAAATTCGGGAGATTGTAGGTTTTCTCCAAGTGGGTTGATATTCACCATAAATAAAAACAACCTTGGAGTGAGTTCAACAAGTCATTCTTAGCTACAGTGGTAGGCATCACATATGCCAATTATGTATCGCTTATACATAACTACCACATTATACTATCAACTAATTGATATTCGCATAAAGATCGGGTTGTTAACTCATTAACAAGTACACATCTTATGTATATCACCCAACTTTACCCCTATCCATATTAACCTTAGAGTGAGTCCAACAAGTTAATGCTTCAAGTTAAAGTCGATCCATTAATCGCAAGATCATATATCAATGATTTGAACATATCTAATATCAGGTCGAGCTTGGAATGAGTCCAACAACCCAAACAAAAAATTAGACTCTAGTTCTTATCATATTAACAGAAGGTGTAGACTTTAAAATTGGCATAAGGGATTTAGGTCTCATCGTCAACATTACATTACATGCATGACATAAATGATGGCATGTCACATTGCGCGCATGACATATATGATGGTATGACATATCGCACACATGACATAAATATGATATGACACATCACACGCATGACATAAATATGATATGAAAAATATATAGCATGGCATAATTATTGCAACTAATCATGGCTATTTATATGATATGACATAACTAATTATGGCATGGTATAACTCATGTCATAGTTGTCATAGATTTTATTTGGATTTAAAATATGATTAAGAATTGATTTTCATAAATCAAGATACTTTAATTAAATTAGAAAATAAATTTCCAAATCTAATCACATATTTTATTTTAGAAAATTCCTAATCAAGAATAATCTAATTTAATTAGGAAATAATTTCCTAACCAGATATTTCCCAATAAATTAGGAAATATATATTTAGAATAATCTTAATTAAATTTGAATCTTTCCTTAATTGAAATTTTCTAAAATATTTCAAAAAAAATCAAAATTAGATTTTCCTAACAAATTAGGAAATATTCCAATAGTAATTTTTTCTAACAAAAATAGGAAACTTTCTATAAATGAAATTTCCTAATAAATTATGAAAAAAAATTCAAAATTAAAATTTTTAAAATTTTTCAAGAAAATTTCTTAAATTATTCAAGAAAATTTATAAGATTGAATTTTTCTAACAAATTAGGAAATATTCTAAAATTAAAATTCTCTAACAAAATAGAAAACTTTCAAAATCTAATTCTACGACCAACTACGACTTGTAAAACTATTTTACGATTATGTTGAAGCACGATCAGGCTCTAATACTACTGTTGGGTAGTTCGATGTGGATGCGTGCTAAAACACGTTTCACAAACATACAGCGAAAACAAAAATAAAGACATAATAAACTAAATTATTATATCACACACACCACACGCATACAGGATACATTCATACAGACATAATCGCATAATAAAATTTTACGTAAATAACTTTTATTCTAGTTATACCTATGAGTTCATTATGAACCTTGTAGAGAGCATTTGCTAACCTCGCAAGGCTAGCCTCTTCTGGAATCAATCAAGTAACGCTATGAAGCTTCGCCTCTATTCATATCCATGCTGAGAACTCTGATAGACAACTTCGCTAAGTTCGAGTCATGTTTCCGCTTTGTTACTTGCCAAAGTGGGGAGACAAAATGATCCGAGAGAGGGATCTTGGCTCGATTTGTATTCGACGGCCGAAGAAACCAAGATAACACAAAATGAGGAAGAAAGAAACCAAAAGGTGGGTTGTTGTCCGGTTGAAGAACCAACTATCAACAACCCGCTGTCCGTAAGATCGTTGTTGATAAGGGATAAAGTACCCTAAGGCGTCGGAGTTCCGGTGGCAATATTTTCTCGCCAGAATGAAGGTCGGAGGAGGCTGAAAGGGGGCAAACCAGTGGCGGACAAAATATGTTCGTCGGCCTTCTTTGCTCGGGGTGGCAGTCTTTGGCCGGGGCTATTACTCCAGGATTCCTACTGGCCTGTGAGAGGTGGCTGGCCAGCAGGAGGTCGCTGGCTGGAGTAAGGTGGTGGCCTGCAAGGGGAGTTGTTCCCCTTGTGGTCGACGACGACTAAGAGAGGAGAAGGAGAGAAGAAGACTTTCCCAAAACCTAACCTTTAGGTTGTAATTAGAATCATAATTTCTCTCCCTATGGGATAGTATTTATAATCTCTTCTCAATGATTTGGGGAACAAGTCATCTCCCAAATCCAAACCCAACCCATTAAGCATTAACTTAAACATAACTCATTAAGCTCTTGATTTGGTTCAAGACTAAACCAACTTAGTTCAATAACCAATCAACTTAGTTTAATAACCAAACCAAACCAATTTGGTTTATTATTAAACCAAAAAGGGTCCATCACATCTTCAAAAGATGTGGCACATCCGTGCTTCTATTTCGACAAATAACTTTTCATATTTGTCATTCGTCTGGTCTAACCAAACTTATTCTCTCTCGATCAAAGAATCAATTCTCAAACTCATTTTAAGTCTTTCTGATAAACTCCAATTTGCTACATAGGTGTAAGTATGGAGAAAAAGGAGATGAACATATTCTAGGCACATTATCTAGCATCATAGTAAAATCAAAATCCTAGAATGCTTTCCAAACCAATTTTCCCAACTCTCTTTCATTCACTTCTTCTTGGACTTTGACCTCTCGCACTCTCTCTTTCTTAAGTTCACAAGCTTTTACTAATAATTCGATTAGTCAAGCTACTTACTTGATAGACTCACTAGTACGTTAGTCCTCAGTCCTAGTGGAATCGATAATCTTTTATATTACTGACGACTTAACCGTGCACTTGCGAGGGGGGTCATGCTAGTTGGCACGGGTCGTGCCCCACTTCCAGGCTTCATTAGTGCACAGCTTGAGCCATGCCAGATTCGACTTCAACGTCCACCATGGACAACCCGTGCCAACCGGCACGGGTCGTGCCTAATTCTTAAACAATTTAGCATTCAACACAGACTGCCCATGCCAACTAGCACGGGTCGTGCCGGATTGCAAAGCTTCCCGACTCCCACCACGAGCGGGTCATGCCAACCGACACGGCCCGTGCCGCCACCCGCCAGCAGCCACAGTGCCCGACACGGGGGGCCATGTCGGCGGGCACAGCCCATGTTGGGCATCTGGAACTCAACTATAAAAGCTAATTTCATATTTGAAGGAGGGGATCTCGATTGGGTGTCATCCAAGGGCCCCAAGAAGACTTTAAAGAGTAAATTCAAGGGATTTTCGATGTCTCAATGCCTGTATTTCAGATCGGAGAGCAATCGGAGATGATCCATCACATCGAACATAAGCTTTTCTTCATGTTTTTTGAATTATCTTGATTACAACTAATTTACATAATAATCTCTTATTGTAACTCTGAATTTATGACCCCGACTATATCATAGTTAGGGGAGTTTGAGCCCTGAAAAGGATGGAGCTATACTATATATGCTCAACTCTTGGGCAAAGAGGAGGTTGATATCGTAGCCGAATGTATCTTGACCCCGACTATGCCACAATCAAGGGAGTTTGGGCCTTGAAAAGGATAGGGCGATACGATATATGCTCGACTCTTGGGCAAAGTGGAGGTTGATATCGCAGTCGAATGGATCTCGACCTCGACTATGCCACAATCAAGGGAGTTTAGGCCTTGAAAAGGATAAGGCGATACGATATATGCTCGACTCTTGGGCAAAGAGGAGGTTTATATCGCAGCTGAATGGATCTCGACCCCAACTATGTCATAGTCGGGGAGTTTGGGCCCTGAAAAGGATGGGATGATATGATATATGCTTGATTCTTGGGCAAAGAGGAGGTTGATATAGCAGCCGAATGGATCTCAACCCTGATTATGCCACAGTCGGACAAGTTTGGGCCGAAAAGGACGGGGTGATACGATATATGCTCAACTCTTGGTCATAGAAGAGGTTGATATCATAGCCGAATGGATCTCGACCCCAACTATGTCATAGCCGGGAGAGTTTGAGCCCTAAAAAGGACGGGGCGATTGTTAGTATTAGCCCTAAGAGCCAATTATGAGATAATTGACAAGGGACCTATTGTATCATATTTTATTAATAAAAGGTAATATTTATGGTTATTATATTTACTTTAGATATGTTCCAATTGAATAAGTATAATAATGTTCTAGGGTAGTAGGTTCTAGTCTACAGCATATCAATTGGTTGAATTGATAATAGGAGACTTTAGATATATATAGAACACTACTCTTAACTATTCCTAGTCAAGCATTAATATACAAGGACAATATTAATGCGTTGAGA
>JBBUKS010000008.1:5526381-5544851 GCA_038050645.1 Hedychium gardnerianum | reverse complement strand
CAATTGGTTTAGGCATCATTAACCCTAACATCAACTGAATTCAATCCATCCATCATCCAACTACAAGGTATATGAAAGCTCTTTAAACTTCACCATCTTATCAATTAGGTCTAATCACATATCAATTAACTAAACTGAATCTATAAAATTCAATTCAGATATAAAGTGAAACTATGCTGGCAGGGCTATTCAGGTAAGGGTGTTCGTTACCTTAATAATTCTTCTATTATAAAATCCAATGCTTGACAATTACTTAGCTATCACGAACTCATAGTTGCTCTTGAACCTTGCTCTCATCTCATGCTCTGGAACCTTTATCAGTTGTTCATCTTTGAGAGCACCAATCCCATCCTCCTTTGTTGACTAAACTCCAAGCCACATTATGAAGCACAAATTGTGAAAATCCTAGTTTCCCAAGAATAGAAGCCAGAGAAGCATAAGGATGCTCCACTTCGAGTTCAAAATCCCGAGTAGTCTGTATCTTTTGCTCAGTTTCAATAATCTGTTCACGATACTATTCAAACCAATCCTTATGATGTAGATATGGATAATAAGAAATTCTGAGAAGTTCTAAAACTTCACACGATGACCGTAACACTGAATTCAATAAGCATGGTGTATCCTCAGACTTAGTTGTCAGGAACAAAGCTCCTTTGGAAATCAAAAATCTATCATAGTAGGCATAATATCTCCGAAAAGAAAAAGAACCGGTGGAAAAGGACCATCGCTGCTCCAATTGTAGTTTGTGGCAGGTCGAGCCTGAGCCCAAGATGTTGGAGGTACGAGCAGTAGGAGTACCGCAACTGTGTTTCAAGAAGGCAATCGATGTCGTCCTTCCTTGAAGGGGAGCTCATCTCGATTTTGCTCCTAGTAACAAGAAGTGCGTCCTCCGCTTCTGAATGCACGAGTTCCCATCGCTCGTAGTCTCCACTCCGCCGAAGAGGTCGGTGGCGGCGGCGACTACGGTAGAGGGCTTGGTCGGCGATTGCTGGAAAAGAGGGAGAGGTGGCACGGGGAAGATCTGCCGGCTGTGGTTGACTTCGGGAGGAGATGAGGGAGAAGAACATAGGGATCGAGGATGGCCATATCTGGCCTGTTCCTTGTCTAAAACACACTGGTGAGGTGTGCTGGTCCCCCCTCGGTTGCGGCTGATTGACGATGAGGTCAGTGGCGACCGGCGAGGTGGAGAAGGTGGCGACGTTTTGGGTCGGAAGAGAGTGGAAGTGGAGAAACAGGGAAGAAACGGATGGCCAGCGGTGTGGTCTCAGGGAGAAGAAGGAAATCGCGAGTGTGAAGGTAGAAAGATCGGAGGAAGGAAATAGGGAGCTGGGTTTAGATTTTAAACTTTAGGCAAATAAAATCAATCAACTCCTCTTTTAAATAGTAACTTGTTTAAATAACTCATGTAAATTTAATTTAAACCCCAAAAAATTTCTACAAATTCCCAAAAATTCAAATTAGGTTATTTCTAAATTTGTTACACTTAAATTTTATTGTCATATCTTATATCATCATCATTTCTTCTATAAGCATTAGTAATATTTTGTTATTATTTATTTGTACTTGCATAAGAAAGTGTAGTGTTGTTACACCTTCTTCATCTTATATTCGGATTATCCATCTGAAGGTTTTTTGAAGGAGACATCTAGTCGATTATCCATCGAATATGATTCATAGGGTCGTGGGTCTTGGAGTAGGAGTCCTTGAGGCTCCGAACCAAGTAAGCCGAATGAGTACTTTCTTTTCACTGCATTTGTACTTTGTTTTTGTGCTGTGTACTCGTGTTTTTTGAACGATTTTTAAAAATGAAAAGAAAATTTTTAAAACATATGATTAACCTCACCACCCCCCCCCTCTCACATGCACTCGATCCTACAAGTGGTATTAAAGTAGGGAAGCTTGATTTTAGTGCAACCACTAAATCAAGAAATTCTTTTCATTTCAATTTTTTCTTTGTTGCAATACTATATTATTATTCCTTCTGCACTACTTATCCCAAGACAAAGTCTTGGAATACTTTGAATTTGTGTCATGTAAGAAAAATGACGCACAAAGAGATGTTGGGGTGAAGCATCCACAACCCTCCACCATACGAAATGGACTACTTTAGAATATGGAAGCATCAGATGAAATGGTTCGTAATGATGGGTGACTTCAACTGCGACATGGCACTAAGGCGATCCACTCAAGACACAAAAGCGAATATAAAGGTAACAAGGTTAATTATAAGTTTATTACCTAACGAAATTATATACAGAATTGGAAAATACCAAGATGCCCACGAGTTTTGGACCTGGCTGAACGAGCTTCACGAGGATCTATCAAAATTGGAGGATCAAGTCAGAGTCAAATCTAGACACGAGTCCAAATCAACAGAAAAGCCTACAAATTTAGGGGTTGCGCTTAAAGTTAATAATATTTACCAAAATACCACTGTTAGTAGTAGTTTAAATAACATGCATAATAATTTAGATATTTACCAAAAAATAATTCTAAAAATTTGAATAATAATAAAAATTTAAATTCAAATAATTTTTAAAATTTAAATATTAATATAAATTCAGATTTAATTAATTCACAAAATCCAAATTTAAATAATTTAATTAAGATAAATTCTTAAATTTAAATAAATCTAAAATTTTGAATGTGAAATCAGAAATTAATAATTTTTTTAATTATAATAATTTGAAATTAACTAAAAATATTAGATTTTTTTTAAATAATTAATAATTCAAATGATAAAAATGATCAAGTCAATATAGATATAGATAAAATTAATATATTTCTAGATAAAATATTTAACTTTGATAATTTAGATAAAATTAATTTAGAAATTTCTACCAAAAGAAAATTTTAAATTCAAATAAAAATAATTATATTAGGAAAGATAATTTAACTAAATTATTAAATTCAAAATTCAAAATTCAAAATTCAAAATTAATAAAAATTTAAATACTAAAATTAATATCTTAAATACAAACAATTTAATAAATTGGAATTAAAAATTAATAAAAATTTAATTACTAAAATTAATATCTTAAACTCAAACAATTTAATAAATTTGAAATTAAAATTAATTAAAACTCAATTACTAAAATTAATATTTTAAACACAAATCATTTAATAAATTCGATATTAGAAATTAATAAAAAATTAAATACTAAAATTAATATCTTAAATTCAATCAATTTAATTTTAAGATAAAGAAAACATAAATATAGAGATAAATTCAAACACTAGGATAAAATGAAGAAAAAATCATAATAATTTATAATTAAATCAAAATGTCATGCCCCAAGAGTATACTTATCCAACGAAAATCGGATAGCACCTCTCCCGTATAGCTAACAATATCCTGAATACAAAATCTATAACAAATACAAAAATATACCCCACATGGGTATTCACATCCATGCAGTGTATTAACTGACAAAAATATCCTACCCGGGTATTGCATAACCACGTAGTGTAATAGATAAGTACAATAAGCAGTAACAATGGTCTGAATGACCAAAGATATAAAAACATACAATTTGTGAGTCGGCTCGGCTTACGACACCAAGACATGATAATAAACAAATCTGAAATCTGGATGCAAATTTATTGAATACAATACATGAATATTAATCAAACGCGGAAGCTAAAACAAACCATTATAAAATAGGAATACATCGGAAACTCTATGTGAGAGGGACGACGCGGGCAGATATCCTCCAAGTGACCCAATTATAATCCTGCTAACAAGGAAAATAATAATAGAAGCAGGGGTAGTGAGTATAAAAGAATACTTAATGGGTATAGAAAGATAGTGCATGATAATAACAACAATAAGGGGTCAAAAGAAACATATAATCTCGTAGAAAGTGCTCTAGCATATATATATATATAATCATGTGTCGTACATAAGAACAACTCAGCAGAAGTATGATCCAATCTTCCTATACAACATAACAATACAAGTCTACCATTCTGACATAGTCATATAGTAGGTATAATAACTGAATTCCAATACATGGGTGCTAACTCAGATACAAGTGAGTCAACTGCACATATATATATATAAGTTCATCAAAATTCATAATTAGCACATGCAAGTGCAATAGAAATCGAATGTATATGCAGCACACATCAAATGCATATGGAAAGCATGGTCACTCAGGCGTACCTCTCCAACTACCACTACATCTGTGTGGCCGAGAGGGGCGGGACGGTGACACTGATCACACTCTAGCTATCACTACTCTGAGTCGCCGAGTGGTCAGGATGCAGAGTAGCTATCTAGTTACAACAAGAGGTCTATCCGCATGATGCTCCAGCTACCACTACCTAAGTGGCCGAGCGACACGACAAAACATACTGCTCCACTCCAACTATCACTACCTAAGTGGCCGAGTTGACAGGAAGATGACTGACTACTCTCTCAACCACAAGGGAGACAATAGTCGTCAACATGCAATGATATGTAGTGTAATATGATATGAGCACACAGAGATGATGAGATGAGCATCACATAAAGACAAATACCACAATACAGTATATAAACTCATATAGGGTGGACACCTATGAAATACATCATACACGTGTGCAACAACCTACGGTGCATACCATACATGCATGTACCCAACCAGCAGTATATCTCAAAGTGAATCAACATAAGCATCACATGAAATAATTTCTATGTAACACACCATACACGTGTGTAACGACCTACGGTGCATACCATACACGCATGCACCCCAACTATGATACAAACTATACACGTGTGTACCACTATCATTTACAGATAATCATCAGAATGAGACTGCATGGATAATCAAAATAGACTAAATTCCAAGATCAAGCATGTAAGTGTCCAAAGCAAGATATAACATGAGTAGATTTAAGGTAATCTAATTTACCTATCAAATTTGTAATATTCATGCACTAAGTACAAGGTACTATAAAGAGATAAGGTTAGAAGTACTCGCCTCCAATTAGTTGTAGATCGTGTCGAAGAATCCACACGTCCAAATACTTGTCCTGAATCAACGTCCTGTATCAAAGAACGTAAATTACAATCAAGTTTCACTACGAGTCCAAGGACTAAAATAAATTCTAAATCGTGTAGGGAAACCCTAATTGTGTAGGAATACATGAAGTCGAGCGAAAGATGTAGTGACTGAGAAGGATGACACGGGAAGTGAGTCAACAGGCTCGGTGCATCTGAGGGACGAGGAGCTGTGGAAGAGTACACTGGTGGAGCGAGAAGGAGGTGCACAGTGCATCCGAGGGATGAGAAGCCGGGGAGGAAGCCTGCTCGAGGAGAAGGCCTGAGTTAAGTTCGAGTGAGCTCAACTCTAGATGGCTGGATCATCACCCAAGGCAAGCGGAGATTGAAAATGGTCCACTCGAAAGTTGACTATTTGAGGTGCCTCCATTGAATCGAGGCACCCTCATGAAAAGAAGACTTGAGGTGCCTCTATTGCTTGGAGGCGCCTTAAATGAACAGTAGTAGAGGCGCATCAGAGCAATGGAGGCTCCCCCATTCAAGAAAAATGGTTGTTGCAGCGGATAGCAGCGGGAATCCACATCATCATCAATAGAGGCGCTCCCATGACTGTCACATTAACAAACAGCCATTGGAGTGGATGACGACGACGCTGATGAAGGGCCCCCATTACTACCACGTCAGCAAATGGTCAAATCGACTAGTTTGCTATAAATAGAGGTCTTGTCCTCTTAGTTAAGAGAATACACTTTCTTTAATCTTCTGTAAGTTATTCTTCAAGTCTATACATTCAATTGCTGTAAAGGGTTTCTCCACCTCTGACCCTAGTCGAAGAAGGAGTTTATTAGTGAGCTTCAGTTGCCTTGGATTAACAACCACCCAGGTTGTAACCAAGTAAATTTCAGAGTCCCTTATTTATTTTATGATTTAATTAATTAATTAATTAGTGTATCCTTGCTAAGTTCAAGTAGCAAGAGAAATTTGTAATTTTTTACAACAGGCTAATCACCCCCCCTGTAGCCAGTCAACCCAATCCTATAGAGATGTCTAAATCACTCCAAACAAAATTTTATGTGCTCGGCTAAGTTTTAATAATACACTCATGCCTTTAAACACTAATAAGATACACTATATTGAGACCAAGTTTTTTCCCAACTCGTTTCCAACATGAGAAATAAAGTCAAAAGCTAACTCTAAATGGAATGACGATCATACTCCCTATTCAACACCACAAATGAGTTCATGGGACTCTCTTATGAAGGACAAAATAAAATTTTTGATTTTTAGAATGCCCTATGTCCATCAGCCAGTTTCATCCCAAAAGTGATTGATGGACCTAGAGATGTCCAAATCACTCCAAACAAAGTTCTTTGTGCTCATCTAAGTCTTAGTAATACACCCATCCCCTTAAACACCAATGAGATACACTGTATTAAGACTAATTTTTTTCCCAACTCATTTCCGACATCAGAAATGAAGTTGAAAGCTGAATATAAATGGTATGACAATGATACTCCCAATCCGACACCACAAATGAGTTCATGGGACTCCCCTATGTCGAACAAAATTAAATTTCTGATTCATAGAATGTCCTAGGTCCATTAGCCAATTTCATCCCAAAAGTACCTGATGGATCTAGAGAATTTGAAATGACATAAAACCAAGGCCTATGTGCTCGTCTAGTTCTCTTGACTATATTCATGCCCTTAGCCATTGATGTGATATACCATATTGAGAGCAACAGTTTTTTTAAAAACAAACAACACAAATCCATTCCTTAATATATTAAATTCAATACGATTTTACAGAAAAGCTTGCGATTATATTTGCTAGGAAGAGCAAAATTCTCCATATCATTCAAAAAAAAAATCAAGTTCTCTAATCTTTTCAAGTATCCTAGATGATTCCCTGTAGTAAGATAGCTCAAGTGGCCCTCCTTGGTTTGCCTCTTGCTTCATATCCTTTCATCATCCTTAGTCTTTTACAAGAAGAGATAAATATTATGCAAATAAAAATTAAAGAGGTTTATATTAATTCACAAGAAAAAGGAATAGAGCAAGCTTAATGCTATTATAATTATAAGAAAAAAATATTCTCTTAGTATTATTGTTCAAATCTAGTACAAGATTAGGACATTTCATAACATTATTTATTCCACAACCATGTCACTCTCTACATTGTTTTCAAAAGGTAAAACATTTGAATAGCAGGAATAAAATATAAGAATAAAAAAAACTAGAGTTGAACAATCGACATATTATTAATGAGACTTTTACATATGTTAAGAAAATCAGTCTAGTCTAAGTAACTAGTTAGAAAGCTAAAGTTCTGGCACCAAAATATCTGATCAAAGTGACAACAAAAAGTCTAGCAAACCAATCTTTATATGAAAAAGGTTAGGCCAACTTAAAACTATACTCTTGGAACAAATCAATTAGGAGGTCATCTATAATTTTCAGTCATCCTTAAAAGAATCATAAAATAAATAATGAAAGTTATTTGCCCCTAAGAAATTTTTGTAAATTCTAAATTGATTCTATCAAAGCTATAGGTCATAGTACATTATTTCAGTTCAAAAAAGCAAATATTATAAATCAAGATAATTTCATTGCAACATGATACAAAACAAGAGAAAACAAGCTAGTTGAAGATGTGAGTTGCAATAGCTAAAAGTAGTCATCCATCAATATTAAGTAATTAGAACTATGATAACAGATAATATCATTATTGTATATTTTTGTTTTCAATATACAACAATTGGAAGGACATGATGACTTGGTTTTGTATAGTGTATATATGTGAAATTTTAAGCACCTATCTTTCATCACCGAAAGATGTAAAATGAAAAAGAAGTACAACAATTCCACTATTAAGTAGAATATGTTTCTAATATAGGATGCATAGCAATACTGAAAATTGTTAAGAGATCACCAACCATGGTCGATCCTTTATAGAAGTTCATCTGTCTTGATTCTTGAACACTTTTTCTACTGTCATCAGAAGGAACGATCGAAAATAGCTAAAATAGGATAATCTTCCACAATCCTCATGAAATCCAAGATTCAATTAGACAAGAACACCGAAGCATTTTTAACGCATCAAATTTAATACGACTATCTTAAATAGGAATTACTACTACCACCTATCTAAGCATGGGATTAGACCGCAACCATCTCATTCCTTTTCTCACTTGGATAGCCTGATGGTGGTGTAGAGGGGTGGTGGGGTGGTGGGGGCACCGAGGAGAGCTGACTGTTGCATCTCAAACTCGTTCATCTACTGCTCATGGTCCATCTCGATGATAAGGGGAATTACAAGGATGAGAAAGATGGTGCTAGCGATCCACGCGGCCTTTCCAATGCTACGAAGTAGCTTCTTGGTCACTTTGAGATGGAGCTCGACACATAGGAGAGCAAGCCATCGGCCTGCCTCGGAAGCGAACTCTTCGATGGAGACTATTGAATACTTCTGAAGATTTCCTTAATTGTAGGAATTATGATTGATCCCTTAATTAGATTATGATTGATCCCTTAATTGTAGGGATTATGATTAATTTAGATTATCCTAATGATAGGGATTGAGATTGATTGTAATTAATGATTGATAGGCATAATTATAGGATCCTCTTTCTCTCCTTATGTATATAAATACTTACATGTAAGCGGATCAAGATGGGAAAAATATATTATCTCTTTCTTTTTTACATGATATCAGAGCCATCTCTCACCTATTTTTTTTTTTCTCTACTCGGGTTTTCTATGCTCCCCCCGTCTCCTCCATGTGACAGTGTCGCCCAGCCGGAGGAGCCACCGTGCCTCCGAAGCGAAGAGCTCCGCCATCTCAGATCAACTACTCAGGTTTTTCTATTTTTGCTATTGACGGTCCTCGCGCCACCACTACTGATGAGACTTGAATCTCTGTCACTGCTGCTATCATGTCCAACGATGACGTCTTCAGATTCTAAACCTAATTTGTTTACCACTATCAAATTGAATAGAACCAACTATCTCTTATGGCCGCGTTCGTTTGAACTATCCTTGGTTCACACAAGAAGAAGGATCATATTATGTCTGGTCCTCCTGACCCTAAAGATCCAAAATATTCAAATTGGATTTCAGATGGCTGTTCAGTTATGGCTTGTCTTCTCAACAGTATGGAGGAGTCCATGAGCACTAATGTTATGTTCGTGAAAATTGCCAAAGAGATGTGGGATGCCTTACATGGCATGTATTCAAATGACAATAATGTTTCTCGTGTTTTCAAATTATATGAAAAACTCTTTGCTCTTCGCCAAGACAGTCAATCTATTAGTAACTATTTTGCTACTCTTAAGAGGGCTTCCAATGCAATTCTGCTATATCATCCTCTCTCTTGTGATGCTCAGACTCAGAAGAATCAGTGGGAGGAATTCTTGGTCGCAAAGTTCCTATCCGGTTTAGATTCCACTCGACGACCGATTTGGGATAATCTGCTGGCAAGTGATAACATTCCCACGTTATCGAATGCTCTATCTCAGGTTCTTCATGTGACCACGGCCCATCATGACACCAATTTTTCCTCATCTTTCGACACTTCATCTATGGTTGTTCATGGTTGTGGGTTCTTTCGGGGTCGTAATAGTGGTCGCGGTCGCGATCGCGGTCGCAGTTGCGGTCACGGTCGCGGTTGTGGAACTAATACCACCAAGAGTGGTCGTTCGTGTGTTTACTGTGGTCGGTCCAACCATGCCTCCAAGAAGTATTAGGCGAAGTTTGGTAAACCTGACTAGGTTAATAATGCATCTACCAAACTATCGACTCCATCATCAGACATTGGCGATCATGGTCTTTGTTTCTCGCACTGATTATGAAAAATTACTTCGCTCTTCTACTAGCATTCCCTCTGCCACTGCTGCCTCATCCTCTATAGGTGTGTTTGCTATGTCTCATGATAAGTCTTGGATTCTGGATTCTGGTGAGTCTGCTCATATTACTGGTAACAAGTCTATTTTCTCTTCCTCTTTTATTTTCTCATCTTTATTCCCTATCCATCTAGCCAATGGTACCTATTCTCCAATTACAGGAATAGGTCTTGTCAGGCCCACTACAAATATTACTATTGATAATATTTTCTTTGCACCTAAATTTTCTGTTAGTTTATTGTCCATAAGACGACTAACAAAAGATCACAACTATTTTGTATCTTTTTATCCATCCCATTGTATTTTTCAAGACCTGCAGACGAAGTGGATGATTGGTGGAGGACATGAGTGTGATGGCCTATACTATTTGGATTCGGTTACACCTGCGAGTTCCCTAGTACTCTCAGCAACCGTGTCTCCTTATCAGTGACATTATCGTCTAGGTCACCCATCTTCTTCCTTTCTTAAAAGTTTAGTTCTCATCCATCTACTGATTTCCAGTGTGAGTCCAATGAGTTTGGCAAATACCATCGTGCTTCTTATCCTTCTAGACTTGATAAACGTAGTTCTTTTGCATTTGAACTTATTCATTGTGATGTTTGGGGCCCTAGTAGAGTTGAGTTTAGAGGAGACTTTCAGTATTTTATAATTTTTGTTGATGATTATTCTCTCATGACTTGGTTATATTTACTCAAAAATAGGAGTGAGGTTCCTGAGGTGTTAACATCATTTTATAATAAAATAAAAATCCAATATTCTATTGCCTTGTGCATTCTTTGTACTAATAATGCACTTGAATTCACTCCAAAGACTGTACATACATTCTGTAATTCTCAAGGCATGATTCATCAAACCTCTTGCTCATACACTTCCCAACAAAATGGAGTTGTTGAACGCAAACACCGTCATATTTTAGACGTAGCTCATACTCTTCTTTGTCATATGCATGTTCCTAAATTTTTGTGGGGTGATGATATTCTCACAGCTTGCTTTCTCATAAATAGGATGATGTCTACTGCGTTACATGGGGATATCCCCTTCTCTTATCTTCATCCTAACAAATATCTTTTCTCTATGTCTCCTCGCATATTTAGTTGTGTTTATTTTGTTCCTCTTCCTGCAGCTCCTAATGCTCCTCGCCCCTTCGATATTGATTTGTCTATTGCTCTTTGTAAAGGTATTCGATCTTGCATTACCCATCCTTTGTCTAATCATATCTTGTTTGATTACCTTGGTCCTGCATTCTGTGCTTTTGTTGTTTCTTTATCTTCTACAGAAGTTCCAACTTCCTATTCTAAGGCTTATCAACACTCAGCTTAGCGAACTGCAATGGATGAGGAAATGTCTACCCTTATCTCTCGTGGTACTTGGGAGCTGGTGGCTACACCACCTTCTATTGATATTGTTGCTTGTCGTTGGGTGTTTACTCTAAAATTTAAAGATGACGGTACTATTGATTGATACAAAGCTCGTCTAGTGGCCAAAGGATTTACATAGATGTATGGTGTTGATTACTTTGAGACGTTCTCTCCTACTACTTGCCTAAATTATATTAGACTTATGTTCTCCTTGGCTGTTAATCAATCTTGGTCAATGTATTAACTAAATGTGAAGAATGTCTTCCTTTATGGCAATTTGCACAAGACTATTTTGATGGAGCAACCTCCAGGGTATGTTGTTCAGGGGAAAAATGCTACTATGGTTTGCAAACTTAACATGGCTATTAAACAAAGCCTTAGAGTCTGGTTTGATAAATTTAGTAATATAATCAGAGTTGTTGGCTTCAAACAGTGCAAATCAGATCATTTTGTGTTTGTACAACACAACACGAATGAGATTATCATTCTTATTTTTATGTTGATGACATTCTAATATCCGACAGTGATATATGTGGGATAGACGAAACAAAGAAGTATTTGCAGCAGCATTTTGTGACGAGGGATATGGGACGTCCTAAGTATTTCTTGGGAATTAAAATTACTCACAACAAATATGGAGTTTCATTATGCCAACGGAAGTATGCTACAGATTTACTCAAAGAAATTGGATTGCTTGGAATAAAGCCGGCTGATACGCTTATGATATCAATTCAAGTGTTTGGGATGATACTGGAGAATTATTTGAGGATAAGGCAAAATATAGATTGCTTGTTGGTAAACTCATCTACTTAAAAGTAACGAGACCTAACATTTTCTTTGTAGTTGGAATAGTCAGTCATTTTATGGATAAGCCGAAGCAAGTTCATTGGGATGTCGCTATCAAGATTCTTAAGTACATTAAGAAAGCTCCAGGAAAATGGTTGTCATTTAAGAGAAATGAGCACCTAAAGATCGAAGCTTATTCTGATGTCGATTATGTTGGGTCTAAGACCGACAGATGGTCCACTTTAAGATATTGCACTTATGTAGGAGGAAATTTAGTCACATGGTGAAGTAAGAAATACACTGTTGTTGCTATGTCGACTACCGAAGCTAAGTACAGAGCCATGACTCACATTGTAACTTAGCTGTTATGGCTAAAGAATTTGCTTGAAGAATTATGATTCACCTACAATGAACTATTGCTAATGTACTATGATAATCAAGCAACTATTAACATTGCAAGTAAAACAGATTTTCATGAAAGAGCTAAGCATATTGAAGTTGACTGTCACTTTATTCGTGAATGTATAATGAGCCAAAAAATTATCACTCCATTCACATCATCATCCAACCAAGTTGTCGATGTCTTCACTAAAGAATTAGGAGGAAAACGATTCTCAGAACTTTGTGACAAGCTAGATATGATTGACATATGTGCTCTAGCTTGAGGGGGAGTATTGAATACTTCCGAAAATTTCCTTAATTGTAGGGATTATAATTGATCCCTAATTGGATTATGATTGATTTCTTAATTGTATGAATTATGATTAATTTAAATTAACTTAATTATATGAATTGAGATTGATTGTAATTAATGATGGATAGACATAATTATAAGATTATTTTTCTCTCCTTATATATATAAATATCTACATATAAGCGGATCAAGATGGGAAAAAATATATTATCTCTCTCTTTTTACAAAGACGAAGGAGGAGATTCGTTTTTTTTTTTTTTTGAGGGGAGGGAAAATAAAGCGGTTCAAAGTTTTTTTCGGGCTGAATAGTAAAAAAGAAGATACTATTATGCGAAAGTGAATCGGAGGGATATGTAATTTGATCAATCCAAAAATGAACTACGCAATTTGGATAATATGCAAAATTAAATACGCAATTTGAGAAATCGCCGAATTAAAAAAGACAACGCTCCAAGGAGCTCCTTTTCAACGGCATAGTTAAAAGAGCACTTAATTTTTTATTAATATAAATAAAAATATGCTTCATCCCTAAAATTCTTTCTCAAATACTCTTTTTATTTGAATGATCCAGCCTCCAAAACTCAAACGAATATCCAGATACATCAACCCAGCACGACCAATTTTGCACCTTATTTATTATCGCACGTTTTGAAAAGAAAAAATATATATATTTCCACTTAGCTCAATGTTCCAACTCCTATATGATATAAATCAATTTTATGTGATTTCTAAGTTGTATGTCATAAAATTGTTACATGTATCATTCATTTTTCAATTCTAAACAATCTAAGTTTATATAACAATTTTGACTAAAATTATTATATAAACTTGTATCATCCGATATTAGAGAATATTTACATCTTACAATTTTATAGAATCAAACATAACAATGCAGTGCTTGAATGATCATCCTGAGCAATATTGCATCTCCTAATAAATTAGAATGTAGTTCAACTTTATTTTCATATTAGAGCTGGTGTGCACAACTTGGGAGGCCTTCAAATCTTCTCCAGTGGCATTATAATTCTGAATGACAAGAGCCCCAAAAGAATGCCCCCTTCTTCATTTCCTACACCGTACATGACCTTTGCTCTGCTTGGCATCGACGCTATGCTGGTTTCATGGACCCCAGCTACTCCATTGCCACCGTCTGCGCCACTGCCAATTACTGCAAAAGCTACTCCATTGCCACCATCTGCGCCACCACCAATTACTGCTTTTGCACTGCCACTAACCACATTTTCTGGGAGACACTGATCTAATGCTAGCCAGCAGCATCAAAGGCATGATTGTCTCAGTCAGCATAGCAGTTTCATTGCGTCCAAAGCTGTCTCAAAGAAATGGGGATTCCAAAACTACATTAAGGCTATGGGACAAGCTGAAGATGACTTAATATTTCTGGGCTGTGTTAGGTTTTAGCAATCAAATTGACAGAGGACCCAATACTGCAGTCTGAGAAAGTGCATTTTATATTTTTGTTTAAGAGCTCCAAAATTAGCTTGTAGATTTTGCTTGTTGCCAATCTCATTCCTTTCCATGTATGATATTTCATCAATCCTTCATGTTGCATATTAAGCAATCAAATAAATGGACAAGAAATTCATTTGGTACCTTCATTGACAAAGCCATTTGGAAGTTTTTATTTCAAATAAAAAGCTAAATTAATGATCATGAATTCTTTTATGATGAACTAACTTAACAGTTGCAAGCTCAGAAAGTAAACTATCATCTGGGCAGAAGATTCGTAATTCAAAATTAAAGCTGATCGTTGTGGTTTTCTCTGATCTTATAAAGTGCTTGTGAGTGGTATTCTCTTAAATACTTGTCATATAACCAGCGTGAGATGTTTAGAGCATCTCCATGAGCTTTCACTATGAACAGGTTTCTACTTTCCTGCCATTTATTGGTAAGAGATATCCAATCCCTTCTCCAGTCTTCCAGTGGAAAGCTCTCACCTTTCACCAAGCTATCGATCATGTGCTTAAAATATAAAGCTGCCCTTGGTCTGTAGTAGTCTTGCAGAAGACCACTCCAGTACTTATTTCCTGTAACAACGAGATTTTTGGATGAAACAATTCCTGAAATTTGCAAATAATGCTAACAAAATTAATTATACTTAGTTCATACCATAATCTCGAAGCAGACTAGCCTCGGTGTCTGTATTATCAAACCACATTGTTAACTGAGTTCTTGCATTCCATTCAAACTGCATCATGGAAGCAGCATATAAAACAATACTCAGGTTATCAGACCATTTATGGCATTTGATGACAACAGAAAGGTAATAATAGTCATCACCTGTTTCTCCTGTTCTGGATCTCTTGCTAGGCTCTTAGCACTTTCCAACCAGGGACCAAGCAGAAATTCATCATGGCTAGACAAAAGAGTGTCCAAGTCTTTGACAAGATCAAGGAAGTGGTGAGCACAGGAAGTTACTTGTGAGAGATTGCTTAGATGATACCCTTCAATGACCTTCAAGAATAGTTTGTTTGCATACTTTGCTAGTGCCTGGCGGGTAAGATCCACAAGATCGTACCTATAATACAAAATATTATCATATGAAAGAACAATCATCTGAACCTATATTTCCATTTTATAATCTATACTTTGTTGCAACTCAAAATATTTCTCAAATTTTAATTGAAATTTTCATAAAATTAAGTGATTTTGTGAGGGAAATGTGTAAATAGTTAGAGACTGTACATAAAATGATAACAAGGTAAGATAAATATATGTAAAAGGGATTACTTAAGGAATTAACTCAATTTTTCTTTAACATGGTCTTAGAGTTGACAACCGACCCCACCTAGTGGGATAAGACTTAATTGTTGTTGTTGAATGGTCTTAGTGTTGACATACCCCCACTCTTTTTTTGTTCCCATTCTCGTTCAATGTGCATACAAATGATGATTGGTTATTCTAAATCCGGCTCTTTGGAGTGCCCCCTCACTATTTCCAATTGGAAACTCAAGCAACTTTTTGCATTTAGAGTAGATTAATGAATTGAGGCATAGGACAACTCCTTTCTTTACTTCTAATTCAATGTTCCAGGAAGCATTGTATTCTATTTCAAATTCTTCTCTCCATTGATGACCATATCTTCGAGATTGTTGTTCATGTGGTAGTGATGCTTAGTTCTTCTTTGACTATGCATCTTTGGCACACTCTCAAAGCACTACTAGCAGTAACATACATTTTAGCAAGGGCTCTTCTTTGTTGAGAAGATCGCCTCTTGATGATGCCTGACAAGATGTCTCCTTTCGCAAATTGACTTCGTCACCATGGTCGTCTCCAGTTAGATTACTTATCCCTCGGATGCACCAGAGCTCCCGGCTTGCTTTATGTGTCATCCTTCACGCTTTACCTACATAGTATGCCTCCTTTAACTGTCCTCAACGTTGTGCCTAAATACTTCTTGTTTTGTGGTCCCTCGAACGTCCCATATAATCCTTCTCTAATCTCTATAGAACTTGAGTCACTGAGCTGCCAACTTGATGCGCCAATTTATGATCCATGAGCTACTCCTACCACCACAGTGCTTCTCATCTTGTGGTCCTTCAGTTGCCTCATGAAACTTCTCTAATCTCCATGGACTTCAAAGTCATTGCCTTGCCCATACCAAGTCATTATCAGCCTCACTTGACCCTATCAAGTCATGAGCTCTCCAAGCTCCATGTGTGTCATGTCAAGTCACTACGCAACCATAACTTAAACCTTTTGCATAAACATTAAAATTCAAGATCAAACTTAACCACTTGGGTCACAATGGCACCAACTTTTATTTATTCTTGGAAATCTGTTGTAAATTACTGCTGCTCTATTTTTTATAATTTGTTTCCCTAATTTCTAATAGTAATATCTAAGTGAACTACTTCGTTCACTCTTATTTTTTTTTTAAATGAATTTGTATTACCATCTAGCGACTTTCAATTAACCCAATCTGTCATCATTGAGCACTATTTGTCCCAATTATTTAGGGTCATGAAATCTTATTCCTCCATTGAACTCTGTGCTCTATGTACATAATAATGTTCAAATTAATTAAATCCTTATTGAATGGATTAATGCATACTTTGGTCTCTATACCTCTTACATCTTTCAGTCTTATACATTCAACTTTTCTAACAATAAAAATATATTTATTACTGAATAACATTTCAACATAACTCTCATTTTATCCTCTATCGAAGAAAAAGCTAATCCTGGTTGGAGGTTGGATATTGATAATTTTGAATTTTATCCCTTCAACTAACTTTGCACATTTATCTTGTTATATTTCTATTAAATAATATTTAAACAAATGTAATTCAGGATTTTGTGGATGTAAATTAGAATTGGATGTATTAAAAGCAAATTTGGTGCTGCTATTTTGAGTTTAGAGGTTAAAATGGGTTATTGAGTTTGTGTTCAAGTGGGAATCAATTTAAATTCATCTTGGACTAAAATGAAGCTTCAACTGAAGATTCTAGGGTTGAAGTGGGTTGGTACCAAATTGAAACCGGCCAATGAGTTCAAATGAATTGGTTTATTTGGGTTTGGATTTTTGGATATTCAAATTTCACTCTTTTATCGGATCACACAAGCCTTCATCCTTGCTTACTCTTTCTCTGCTCGGCATGACTCAACATCTGACATCCTTCCGCTGCCCACAATCAAGAGAGAGTGCACACAGTCTCCTCCCACAGAAGTCCCTCTCTTCTCTATGTTCCACAGAAGTCCCTCTCTTCTCTATGTTCATGTTATATTCGACAGCTAAATAAAATTAAAATAATGATCGAAAATTTAAGAGATAGCTTTATAAAAAAATTTGGAAATTTCTAGGAATTTTCGGGGACTTAAATTGAAATAATACAAATTATTTAGAGAAATTATTTAAATGAGGGTTAATGATTTTCATTTGCCTAGGTTTAAATTAAAAACCTAAGTTGTAATAGCCTCGATCAACTTCTCTTCACTCAATTTCTCGCGGCCGCCCCTTCTCCACGAGCCGAGAACCACAGTACCGAAAAAAAATCGATCCCTCTCGCGATTTTCTTCCCCGAAACCAGTCGACCGCCGGCGATTGCTCGGCCACCATCGTTCTTCCTTCGACTTTAGCTGTCGGCCCTTCTTTCTCCTCCTCGCGATCTCGTTCGAGCCGACGCCTTCATCCTCACTCGATCGAATTTCCCTCACCACCGAGCAGATGCCGCTGGCCATCGAGGAGGTTATCCAATGATCCAGTGACGCCGACTCTTCCTCCTCCTTTCTTTTCTTCTTCTCTCGAGCTCCCCTCCAGAGACATCGCCGCCTCTGCTCGATGCAGCCGTCAGCGTTTCCCTCAACCCCCGACCGACCTTCGATCTGATCTTTGCAAGGTGAGGTTCCCTATTTGGATAGCCTATTTGGTTTCATCCGGTCTCTATTGTTTCCTTCTCGAGACCTCTGCCGCCACGATTCCTCATCGGCGATTTCTGTCTCTTCACGCAGCCGTTGCCGATGACCTCTCCGGCCACCCCAGAATCGTCGGTCAACTCTCTTTGCTCCGATCACTTCAGTTCAGATCCTCCTCCGGCCAATATTGTGGAGAGATGATATGCTTGGAGTCGTTCTGCCGAGTGTGACCGGAATTTTAGAAGGGTTGTATATGACCAAAATCATAGAGGCAAGTATTTTCTACTATCCTCAAAATTTGATTGAATAGTTTCTGAAGATCTACTTGATTATCTTTAGGTTTACCATGTAGCTTTCATTGCTTGGTATAGC
>JBBUKS010000008.1:5497732-5507741 GCA_038050645.1 Hedychium gardnerianum | reverse complement strand
CATTCATAATTACACATGTAGAGATGCTCACTAGTTGTGATTCAATCACAAGTTCTCTCATGCTATGAATCGTATTGTGGATATTCAGTAGATGAGTTTAAGATCCAATCAAACACATAAAGAATGTGCACTCAAATAGTGAATCGTTTATTTATCAAATAAATAAGTACAAATCATAAGGTGATTGCCTTATGACCCAAATTTAGGCTTGAGAAGGCTGAATTTAGGGTTACCAACCGATTGGTAGGAAGTGTCAATCGATTGGTATGCTCTAAATCTAGAATCCGGGTGTTAGGGTTGGTCAATCGATTAGATCAATCGATTCTCTTGAGCCAAACGATTGGAGTCTCTTGTCAATCGATTAGAAGAGGCTTTGGAAGAGGCTTTCTCGCGAATAGAAGGGTGCTAAATTGATTAGTCAATCAATTCAGCATCGGTCAATCGAATAGGGTACTCGATTGAAGCCAAAATTGCGAGAAAACAGAAGGTTGGAATGTTTTGCGAGAGAACATAAGGGGTTGTAATCAATTAGGGCAATTGATTAAGGCCTAGCCAATTGATTAGGGTCTTTTTCTCTAGAGAACGGAAAGTATGAGAATCGATTGAGCAATCAATTAGGTATCTTTCTCTCTCATAAACAGAAGCTTTGAAATCGATTAACTTAATCGATTAGAAGCTGGTAATCAATTGGTATGACTCACCAATCGATTATACATGAGAAAAAGAGTCGTTATGTAGGTATTTGAATGTTCATCTGACATGGCAATCGATTGGGAGACATTTTCCAGCCCGAGAGAAATCCTAGAAAAGGGGGATTCGTGATGTGTTCGAGCAACCAATTCTTGGAGAGTCTTGGAGCAAAGTGTTACATTTTCATCTACCAAGAGGCAATCTAAAACAAGAAAAGATCAAGCAATGCAAGTTCATCATTGTAAAGTCATTTTCGATTGTATTTACATTTACGTTCTTGTTTTCTTGTTTGTTCTTATGAGCTGGAGTTTGTACGAGGCTTCTCCGCCTCCGGAACATTTTTGAGAAGGAGTCATTCATAGTGGAGCTGTGAGTGAGGAGGGTGGACCATTGGATCAGTCACCTTAAGGAGGTGGAGACCAAGTAAAATTCAAAGTGTTAGCATTGTGGAGTCGCTTTGAGTTTTTTCCGCAAATCAAGTTCAAAGAAGCAAAGTGAGCTATTCACCCCCTCCCCCTAGCTCATACCAATCCTAATACTAAAGATCCGGTTTAAAAATAGTTGTTACAAACTAGTCATTTTAAAATTGACCAAAGTTCTTGTGGAACTCATAGAAGGTATTTAAATCAAGATCGTGAAGCCGGAGATGATCGCCTCTTGAATGATTACCTCTCTGATCAGCCAGTATATCCCGATGAAGTATTCTGACGATGATTTCGGATTAGCATAATCAATGCCTTGTGAAATCATTCAGAATATTATGAATGGAGGGTTGATGCAACGGAAAGACATGGTTTGTCACCCCTTCAAAAATGCACGATCGCTATTCATCAATTGGCGTATGGATCCTCTGTCGACATTTGTGATGAGTACCTATGAAAGGGTGAAACAACTGTTCTCAATTGCTTGGTCAACTTCTTTCTATGTGTGATTGAAGTATCTGGGGCACAATACTTAAGAAGGCCTAATATTTCTAACATACAATGTTTGCTTGAAATGCATAAACAGAGACACGACTTCCCTAACATGTTGGGTAGCCTTGATTATATGCATTGGGAATGAAGAAATTGCCTCGTTGCTTGGAAATGTCACTTTACTTGAGGCAATCATGGGGTCCCAACAATTATACTTAAAGTGGTCTCATTTGTAGACTTATGGATATGACATGCTTTTTTTGAATCGTAGGGTCACGTAATGATATCAATGTGCTTAACGAATCACCTTTATTCAACAATGTTCTATAAGGAAATGCACTGGAGGTTAATTTTACAGCAAGTGATATACAATATACAACAGAGTACTATTTAACTGATGAAATTTACCCATAATGGGCTACTTTCATCAAGAGCTTTTTGTGCCCCCAGGATTTCAAGAGAAAGATATTAAAGTAAGGATAAGAAGCTACAAGAAAGGACGTTAAGAGAGCATTTGGGCTCCAATCTCATTGGACAATGATCAAAGGTCCAAAATAATTTTGGTACAAGAATAACTTGAATGATATCATGTATACGTGTATTATTTTATACAACATGATTATTGAGGATGAGGAGATATAGTAATCAATTGGTCAAATGATAAAGGAGATCCTCCAGCATAAATATTTTAAGGGTCTACCTAAGAGTTTCAAAAATACATTCGGAGAAACTACGAGCTATGTGATAATCAAGTACATCATCAACTTTGAGCTAATTTGATTGAACGTATTTGGACACGCTACGAGTACGATCGATAAAAGATTAATTTTTATAAATTTTTTATAAAAAATTATTATTTAATGTTGTACTTCTTTGTTTTAAATTTATAAATTTTTAATAATATTTTTATTTTTTTCAATAAAAAATATAAATTCGTTATATATAAAATATAAATAATATATATTAAATAGCTAAATTATATATATATATATATATCAAGATATGTGATATTAGAATGATCCATTAATAAATAATTAAGATTTTTTTTAAGATATGTGAATTGTTGAATGTGGAGTTTATAAAAAAATTGTATTAAGGCTTTTTTTTTATAGTAGAGAAAAGAGTACGATTTTTTATTTTTAATGTGATAATAAAAGTTTTTATAAATTTTTTTATTTTTTTATTTTATACGTGTCATCATTGAAAAATAGAAGTTGAGTTCAATTTGTTGAACTCAACTTCTTATCTCTTTCTTTCTTTTTCTGGACGGGGCCACAACAAAAATAATAAACCTTCAATCCCCTTAGTTCACAAAGGCTTCACCAATACCAAGATTTATCTCATTCCTCTTACCTGTAATATGAATACCTAGTTTCCATTACAGTGAATTGACACTCATCTTCTTGTTTCGCTCACAAAATTACTCACTTCTTATTTATTCTATTCATTTAGAAATTAGAAGTAATTAAAACCTAAACTTTGGAGAACATTTTGGAAGTCCTGCAATAAGATTGACCAAACTGTGACAAATTTCTTTGATTATGATCAATGACCTTTATTTTTAAGATTACAAGGAATTAAAGCGGCAGATTCCACAAGTTGAGTAAAGCGGATAAAAGATAAAAAGGAAAGCTGCTTAAATGCAGCAACTTTAACAAAAGGAAGGAAAGACCAAGGCAAGAGAGTTCTGAGAAATTTACACGCAAGAGAACAAAGGCCACTTAAGAATCTGGAAAGATGAAGAAAAGTAGAGCTCCATTCGTCTACTGAAACTTTGTAGAGTTTGCAAGTGCTCCACCAATTTGGCTTCGTCATACTTGTTCAGATCCTCTCTCTTTGATTTGTTGGCTCAAAAAATGGGCATATAGTGGAAAGATAATGCTGTGAAGCAAGTGGTCCATTATATCTCTGGAATCTTAAAGTAATGAGTGAAACGGACTTTCCATCCAACAAAAAGACTTACAAAACCTAATCTAAACAGAAATCTTTCAATGTATCATTTAGACTTCTGCAAACAAGTATCAGGAAGTGATTGGCTATCTATCGTCATTGCCTCATCTTCTAGTGCAAGTGAGTCCCACAAGTCGTCATTACCAAATAAATGCATTAATCCTCCTTTTACCTTCAACTTTCCTCGTTTTCATTTTATAATTTTTTTACCAAGTCTGCTTTAATCATACTTGATGTGCCTTGAGTAAGAGCTACTCATGGTCTGAATTTAAAACAACTCCATTATATAAAAGCTGTTTAATCATTCCGCTCCCAACAAATCTGGCTTTCGCCACATTATATAATATTAGACTCTGGTTAAAGATACAAAATATTAAGTTGTTGGACCATGCAAGAATTGACAGCTTATGTCAGACAGGACAAGTGCTTGAAGCCAAGAACTTGCGATCACATGCTACCTTTTTAAATCAAGTGCTATGGTCACAAGAATACACAGTCACAGTGAAGCTTTTGGATGCCTTCCTAATCATCTGACTCTTTAGGAAAAACAAGCACAGTAGCATTGAATATTTCAGCTGATTTAAAATACAAGAACACACTAAGTCGCAAATACTATAAATCTAACCCAAAAGGCCAGGCAAATCAATATGCTAATTTTTTTTTTCCGAGTCTTGATTATATTTTACATAAAGTTTTTAAAACGAACTACTTGGATAACTGTACTTGGATGTTAGGAGATGTCAGGGCATCTAGAATTTTAATGTGTTCCATAATTCATAATTCAAAGATATTCCACGCTCGGTTGGAAACCAAAATTTCTTTTAGGTTTCCACGGTATGAAGTGCATGAATTATACCCTAGATCTCATAGTCACTACAAAATTGACAAATAAGAAAAGATCACCTTCTTTCAACAGTAAGAAATAGAAAGTAAGGAAGAAATAGATGAGATGAAACACTAGTTTAAGAATGATTTAAACCATTGTAGACTTACGAAATTAAAAGAGACGGAGAAAGAAATATATTTTTCAAAAATTGAATTAGCAATCACAAAAGAAGAGTAACATTAATGACATTAGAGTCATCTCACATTCACTTTTCTGCAGCATTTCTGCTAATCCATGCCAAGTCACCGATAGGAGAAGTATTTTCTGAAGACACTGGGAATTTTCCATTCTTCTTTGACCACTGCCAGATCTTGGACACTGAGAAACTCTCACCTTTGCTCCCAATACCCAATCTCTTTCCCTCCATTGCATCAGTGCTTGTAGAATGCTGTTCGTTCGCTCCTCTTCCCCTGGCGACCCTCAGATCACCATTCTTGATTCTAGCACTATCAAGTGTTACTTCGAGATCGGAATCAGCAACCACATACTGATAGTAGCCCATGGAGAAGCATCTCCTTGCATCTAAATTGTTATTACTTGTCTCTCCTTCCTCCATTCTCACAGCACCAGAAGGAGCTTCACTGTCCTCATCCCTTTCAGCTCCATTTGCATTAGCGCACAAGTTCTTGAACTTGCCAAGCCTAACTGAGAACACCCTCTTTTCCAAGACCGTGTCATGGCCTTCTACCACTAGATCCCTTGAGAACCCGCCCTCTTCCCTTAGATCATCAAAATCGAGCAATGGATACTCAGTCGAGAAGCTGGGGATAAAGAGCGCCCCCCGGCACAGCGGGCAGGTGGAGTTGGAAAGAAGCCATGTATCAATGCAGTTGATGTGGAAAGCATGGCCACAGGTGGGCAAAAGCCTGAGCTTGTCTTCTTGGGAAAATTCGCAAAGGCAAACAGCACAATCGAACGGTTCCTTGGAACCGACGATCTCCTTGGAACCGACGATCTCCTTGTAGAGGAATACGGGCAGCGCGTCGATGAGAACCTGGTCGAGGCCCGAGTCATGGAGGTGGAACAGCTGCTGGAGTTGACGCTGGATGGCTTCAGGCCCTTGGAATTCGCCAGAACGCCGCCGAGCAGGGTCGGGGGAGGTGGAAAAGGGGTGCTTTTTGATGAGATATCGAACCAGGAGGTGGAGGAGGCCGGAAATGAAGAAGACCACTGCAAGAATGACTATGATGAAGAGGACTGCAGGGCTAATCCTACTGCCTGGTGGAGCTGGAGTTGGGGTGGGCGAGGTTTGTGATTGTGAGATTGGGATTGAATCCTTAAGCAAAGATGCTAAATGGGAAGATTGGTGGCGAGGTGGAGAGTGGAACCAAGGAGCTCTAAGGGATTTGCAGAGTGAATTAACCATCTCCTTCTTTGATTTCGATCCGACGACAAAGCATTTCAACTTTCAAGGACAAGGATGCTTAGCAATTCAGCTCTTTCTTGCATGCGACATTTCTGCAGCCATGGGGAAGATACTTTTCTATAAGGAGAAAAAAAAATGAAAGAAAGTTTTCTACATCCAAACTTCTACAAAAGTTGCAGTTAGCTAAAGAAGATTTATAAGCCAAAAACATAACATGAAATCTAAATACGAGCAAGAATGGCATTTGCACCTTTAGATGCCACTACAAAAGAGAGAGAGGCAGAGTGAGTGAGAGAGAGAAAGAAACTCTTTGTTACTTCAAGGCAAGAACCTGACGAAGGAAAAAAATAAATCTTTGCCATTAGAGAACTGATCTCTGGCCTCTACTTCGGCATGGGAGACTTTAAACTCCGAGAACTGCCCTTTAGGTGAGGAATCAGGAGCTTAAATCACTGCTGCACTTGAGCTTTTACTTTGGCTCGAAAAGAACGAGGTGGCGTTTCCAAACCCCACAAATTCTTTGTGGAACTGCAAAATACTGGTGGTTTCTGCTGGGTTGGAGGCACAATTTTTGAAGAAGTAGACTATGGTGCAGAGATCTCATGACTAACAACAATCCCAATGTTTGAACTTTTAATCTCTGGACTTTGAATGGTAATCACTGCATCCATACTATATCATTGGAAAATATTTGGGAATAGGAGAAAGAAGAAGAGAGAACTTTTCTTTTTCTCTTTTCTTCTTTTCCATCCAATTTGGATAGAACAGGGTATGCCTTTGGATCATGATTTTTTTTAATTCTTTTAGTTTTCAACTTTTGTTTTGCAAAGTTTAAGAAAATGAAAAAACAATAAATATATATTTCAATTTTGTACACTATTTATATAATGAAAATTACTTTTTACCATTAAATATAATTTTTATTGGTTACATTAAAGATGTTTGGTGATCTCAAAAATAAGAAAATGATTTTATTAAAATGTTTGGAAATGAAAAATAAAAAATAAGAAACTTCTTCGCGTAACTAAGTAGACAATTGTCCATATTTCACTTGATGTGGAGGGAATTGCTGGCACCACGTGAATCTTGATTAGTCAAAGTCCTGACAAAATCTTGAATTAGGTCGGATCGGTTATCCCGAGTTCATTTCCAAGAGGAGTTCGGTTCAAGTTGGTCTACCTTATGCGTGCTAAGCGCAAGTGTACGATCGTCGTCAAGTAGTAAAGATTATCTTCCTATGGCTCGTAAAGTTGATTACTAGTTTACGTGCAACAAAGGTTATCTAGACCAATCAAACGAGGGAATTATTGTAAAAGCAAGCAAAATGAAAAGTTGTGAGAAAATCAATTTTAGAGACAATCATAGGACTTCGGTTTCGCCACAATGATCGTGTTGCTAATTTAGTTGTGAATTCCTCTCTTATCTTAATGTTATATTATGCTTGAAGGTAGTATATCCTAAAGTAACTAATGTTTTCTCTCAAAATACACCGGTGTATTGATAACTAGTATTTTAACGCATTATTTTGACTCTTATACTTAGTATTTTTATCCTCTCGTATTCGTAAATCCTGTTTTACGAGTTAAGATCTATTTTTGAGCTCAATATAATCTCTCTAAATTTTGTCATTATTTTATAATTTTGTAGGCAATTAAAGGGTCATAGACTCGAGTTGGATTGATTCAAATTGAGCTCAAGCTAGGTTTAAATGAGGAGATCAAATCTGGAGCAATCTGAATCGTTCATCTAAGATTTGAGGAGATCTGAGTCATCCATCAAGATCGGTCCATCCAAGTCAAAGAAAGGGTAGATCACCATCATCGATCGAGATCTGGAGCTTTTAATCCAGATCTGAATTGATCCAGCCGTTGATCAAGATCAGGAGAGTTTTTGACTATCCGTTCAGATCTAATCAGATTTAAAAGAGAACTACAGTACCTTCGATGGGGATCATGAAAAAGAAGAGCTTCAACATAACGCCACTTTCTTCCTCCTCCACCATCAGTCGGCGGCACCATCTCCACCCTCACCATCGTCGGCCGGCCTCCATCTCTATCATCATCTTCTCCTCTTCGGTGGGTAGTGCAGAGGCTGCTGGGCACGCCCTTTCAAATTGGTTCAGCCAGAGGAAAGGGGGTGTCAAGAGGGCCTATTATCATTTCAGAGACTCCAGAGCCAAGAAGCCTTGGGTACGGACAGTATGGAAGAAATACCTCCAGCCGAGCCATGCCTTCACAGTGTGGCTACTGGCTCATGGGAGGCTTTCAGTGCGTGCATGACATGGCTATTTGGATGACAGGCGATGCACATTCTGCCAGTATGAGGAGGAGACACTTGATCATATCTTCTTCAGATGTGAGCCGATCTGCCAGCTATGGGGGCGTATCAGAGTGTGGCTACAGATGCGCCCATAGATGTCCACCCATCGATGCATGTTGCGGATATTCAGACAGCAATACAAGGGGACGTCCATTATGACCAGGGCAAGGCATTTGGCCATGTCAGCGATGGTTCATCACATATGGTTAGCACGCAACCACAACATGTTCGAGGGGGTACGGTTTGATGGAGTGTTGGCTTTCAGGAGGGTACAGGTGCACGTTTTCAGGACACTGGATGTATTTTCGGATCAGGTGTTACGCTAGGAATGACACATTGGGCCATGTAGTTTTTTGGTACAGTGGTCCATCATACATACTTACCATACATGTAGCATACATAGACATATAGAGCATATTAGTATTCACAAACATACTCCAACTAGGGCATGCATGTTGAGAACTGAGTATAGGATCTTGGACACTTAGTGAGAGCATGCATGGATCGAGCAGACATGTCATGCATATAGTTAGGGCGGGCGGCTACATAATGGGGAGTCATTCCATCCATCATTCGTATAGAGTGTTTTGTTTTAGAGATGATCCACGGGGCCTACCACTTTTGTACTGCCCTACCAGATACAGAGACTACAGAACTGGGGTGTGCCTACTAGACCCAGTGAGGGTACACCCCTGGTATATTTATTATTATATATATTAAAAAAAAGAAAAAAAAACACATTTTGAGTTACCTAATTTGGAGTATGGAGAGTTACTTGTGATGACATTTGGAGGAGTGCACTACACGACCACACCGCCAAGGCGGACGGCTATCTCCCTCCTATACACCCCGATGTCGCTGTTCCTGACACATAGATGCCACTTTAGTGCCACCTGGAGGGCACATGCAGATCGGACTAGAGCAGGTTGTGGAGGGGGTACATACCACTATGAGGAGTATATTGATGACGGGGAGGAGACATATCATATAACACCTTATGTGTGAGTATAGTGTGAGGCCACATCAGGGAGAGCTATACTATATACCACGATGATGTGCCAAGGCGAGCTAGCTTGGGGATGGGACATAGCTTGATGTGAGGTGTTGTGTGAGGTGATGTGTGTGCTGTGATGATGGAATGTATGCTATGATGATGTGATATGTGGTGTGATGTGATGAGTGATGTGATGATGTGTTGTATAGGATGTGATGTAGGATGAGAGTTAATGTGATGTATGATATATGATGTGACATATAGGTGATTAAATCCGCCTTGAGATGATCTATCTAGTCCGTAGCAAATGGCTACGGTAAAGATGCATCAAATCCGTTACGACTGAGGTTTTGCCAAAAAGCCTAACAAGGTGAATAGGTCCACATTAAAGGCCTATCTAGTACGCAACAAATTGCTCGTGGTAAAGACATGTCAAATCCGTTCATGGCTTAGGCTTTGCCTAAAAGCCTAAGAGGGTGAATAGACCCACCAGAGATGTCTATCTAGTCCGTAGCAAATGGCTCACGGTAAAAACCCACCAAATTCGTTGATAGCTGGTCACTTGCTAAAAGTCACTCTGGGAGGCTGGGAGATAAGTCCTTAATGATCATAGGCTCATGGACGCAGGAGGAGACATGACATGGTGGTTGTAGAGCATGAGGCATGGGGGCCCTCGGACACATGATGGATACATGACTCAAATGGTGTGGGACACATGCAGTTTAGAGAGGGGGATTTCGACCACACATGAGGTGGTAAGTGTTGGATCGTTAGAAATGAGAGAGAGGGCGGGGGGGGGGGGAGTGAATCTCGTTCGAAATTTTTTTTTTTTCAAAGTAGCAGCGGAAATTCAAACTAAATAGTCACCCTTCTTTTAACTTGGTTCGGAG
>JBBUKS010000008.1:5461091-5483860 GCA_038050645.1 Hedychium gardnerianum | reverse complement strand
CTCAATGGCGTAAAATGATCCATATAGCCGACCCCACATAGTGGGATAAGGCTCGGTTGTTGTTGTTGTTGTTGTATGATATTACAATCTTTACAAATCTTTCTATCTTTCTTCGTGACCATAAGAAAATCAATTTATAACTTATAAACGAGGAAACAAATAATGCAAAAAAGGAAATAACTTTGAAGAAACTAAATTGAAGAAAAATTCGAAATTGGGGCATCCACGATAAAAAAGGAAAAATTAAAAAATATTCAAGATTTATGCATTTGCAATAAATTAAAATTTTGATTTTTGTTATTTGGTAATCAATATTTTCTATTTTGGTAATAAATATTGATAATTATATTCCCTCTTAAGATTAACCTATCTGTTTATTTAGAATATTTTCATAATTACTGTTGAGTTAGTCTACAAAAACAAAAGTCAAGAGTGACAGTTTTTCCTCTAGGTGAAGTTATTTCCCTTTTCACTTCATCAATTTCGTCCTAAATTTCTAAGTGGTTTGAAGTTAGTTTTTAGTACTATGTCAATTCATACCAAAGCTAAAAGATAGTGGTTCGATTCCAACGCTAGTTAACTCCATTATTCATCATTCTTAAACTTCAGCGCCGCCTCAACCCATGCATCATTCGTAATTTAATGGATACTCAGCTTCCACTCAAATACCCCTACCTTCAATGGCCGACCTATCTAGCTCGGTCTTTTTCTCCTCCAACGCACTTGCATGCGGGGTATAATTGAGTATAATCCACACATTACCTACCACAAGATCCAATAACCCATTAGGGTTTTGGAGTAGAATTCTCGATAAAAGGTTGGCAATGGTACGATCATGGAATCTCTGGTATGAATCCCTAACTTTACATTCTTCCTCTTCTTTTTTACTCATGTCACCATGATGACTTAAGCACCGACCGTGTCTTGCTGGGATGACTCTCAATGCCCTCTCACACCTGTTAATTCATGCAGATCCAGCCACATCACGAGGAGAAGCTTCGTCATTGAGGTCCAGCAAAGCAAAAAACAATCTCCGCGTCACAATGGAATGAACTTGCGACTTGCATATTGAAGTTGAGCAAAGAGTGGTTGTGATGCAAACTAGATGTGGCCAGCCAATGACTGACAAGAGGAAACATGAGTGGTTGGTGGCAATTAGTTGGACATGCAAATAGTGAACATACCAAGGTTCTTAGTGGATAAAAGGCTTGTTTGGAAGATAGAAGCTACTAGTTAGATAAAGAGGCAATGGATGGAAGGCTCACATGTGGTAAAACACTAGATCATTGACCTGACATAGTGGCTCAAGGAAGAGAAAGAGGCAACAAGTCTTTAGCAAGAGGGAAAAGAGGGGCGTAGGGTTTCTTAAGGATCATGGAGGATTATTAAACCAAAGAGAAAGGAGGAAGGGGTATCAAGGGTTTTCCTATTGTTGATGATTAAAACAATGTCATTGCTCAACAATAAATGTAAAGTATCTTTTTTTGTGAGTAATGCTAGGGTGTTTCTCCCGTAAGGCAATAGGTCATGTAGGAGAGTTAAGCCTACTATGGCAATTAGGCAATGGCAGTGAAATTACATTGGTGGGACGAAGGTGGTGAACAAAAGCCACCGGTGCAGGAGGCAATACTAAACAAGCACGATAAGAGTGTCGCAGCTATAACCCTCACCTGAAGGCAATAACGCTAAAAAAGGAGTTCCTAAAGGGAGTAATGTGTTACACGGTGAATATGTAAGCACAATTAACATCCACAACGAAGGTAGCTGCCATGAGCATGGGTGTAGATGTCACACACAAGATAAGAGAAGGATTTTTTCAACTTTCATTATTCTTCTATTGGATTCACAAAGTATGGCAAGCACTCAAGATTTCCTTTGTGATTAATTTGAGCAACTATCATAAAGAAGACATTGAGTTCAACTTTGATACCATTTTATACAAAACAAAAATTCACCAAGAAAAATATCATTAAAAAGAAGTGGAACATGGAGAGATTAGAGTCTCTTTCAATGACTCTAACCCAAACATGCTTAGAAACATACCAAAATAAATTATCCAATGACTCTAACCCAAACATGCTTAGAAACATACCAAAATAAATTATATATAAACTATACCAAAAAATACCTTAAAACAACAAGACATCTACCAAAGACTACATTAAATATCTTACTCTCCTAAACAAAAAAGATCTACCAAGATAAACAATTAAAATGTATGGAAGTTTTTATTAAAATAAGATTCCTAATTTGCATCAGTTCATTTAACCAACACCAACTGAAACCGAGATATAAATCCTTTATACTAATTACACAATTAAGTAAACTCAATGAATTCAAATTAAAACAAAAATTTGTCACTCGAGGATTCTCACCAGAAGTGCTTGATTTTCTGGGTCAATGTTGTCCAAAAATACTCTTCTATGCAACCTTTGCTGTTCAATTTGAGGATTCTTTGCTAAAACTTTTCGCATATCTGCTACAATGTTCTGCCAAAAAAAAAATAATAAAGAAAAAAAATAGAATTTAGTAAAACAAAAAAATACCAACTCTTCCAACATTAAGTAGAGGCAATATTAACAACAAATCATTGCTAAATTACAAAAGCTCCTTTTTACTCACACTGATTTTGTTAACATCCAAATGGCTGATGGCAAGATGGGTTTTAATACGCCAATGTGACTTCTGACTCAGATTTCTCACAACATTAACAGTGAATTTATGGTTTGGAATATGAACTGCTTCACGATCATCACCTCTTATGATAGTCGGAGACCACCAGCCAACATGCTGCGCATTTGTCCCAACATCAAATATGATATTGGACACAACTCTTGATAATAAGCCATATCAATTGCATATAGGCAACTATTTCAGTCTTCATACAACTTTGTGTAACTAACCTCCACAGTACCAGAAACCTCATAGCCCTCGATCTTTGTCTGAATCCACTCATTCACCACAAATGGTCGTGTTGTATGTATCATAACACTGGAAAGAAAATTTGTGAATATCTGCAAATAAACACTTTTAAACTCGATATTTGGCACAACAATTACTTTGTACTTCAATGAGTTCCAAGATCCAAGGTAAACTTCCAAATTAAGAAAAACAAGTAACAAAGAATTAAGTTCCAAACATACTTCACGACCAGCAAGAGTCAACAGCACTGTCCCAAGACCACCAGCAGTGATCCATTTTTGGGTGGAAAAGCCTAGCAACTCCATGAATAAAGAAACAGCAGCAACCCACACTGCAGTATAAATAGACCTTCCAGCAAATTCAAACCCCATCTGGACAATACAAATTCAACATTACAATATATTTACGCAACTTAAAAAGGATAAGCAAGCTAAAAGATAGACTAAGGTTATTCTCAAACAATGGAACTATCTCATCATTAGCCGCAGTATCAAGCCAATCCTTGTCTGTCTGAATTATTTGGGATTTTCTCTCTCCATTGAGCATTATGCAAGGTAATATTCAAATCATTAACAATATTAAATCAGCTAATATGTTTTTTACAATATTTGCTTGCAGCTTCCGCTCTATCAATTCAAATCGTGCAACTATAGAATCCACTGATCTCTAAAAAATGAGACTGAAAAACAAAAAAAAAAGGAAAATGGTGATTTTTTATAACATTCTCATGTAAGAATTTTCTCAATGAACTGCTTCCCTAGGAAGAAAATGATTTCTGATGTAGCTTCTAAAGGTTTACCAGAAAAGCTTGTCATCTTCTCCCTAGATATTACTTTTTCTGGACAAAGGGATACTATTGCAAACTAATACCTATGATTTTTTTAATATATTGTATGCAGAAGCACTAAAAGGACCTTTTTCATACAAACCTGAGTTAGAGCTCCTCTTTTTATAAACTCCATGTTAAGACCCTATGGAAACAAACTTTTCATATTTTTCCATAGAAACATGGTAACAGTTGGTTGTGTTATACATACACAAACCATTTTTCACCAACCATGGTGACTGTAGAATCAGAAATATATTTTGTGGAGCCTTAATAGGAAGAGTTTTGGGGTCTGACATTACTAGGGTATTTTAAACAATAGGGGCCATTTCCCATAGAATATTCATCCAGGATATCAATGATTAATCAGTCCTACGAACATAGAGAAAGTCCTTTTTACATTTTGTTGTAACTGAACAAGGAGAAAAGATGGTGTTCAGTTTGCATGAATTACACAGATGCATCAATACAATGATGGAAGTTTCACATCGGTCTTTAAACTACTATACATTATCTACAGCCAACAATATCTAATGCAAAAAATTCATGCATGCATACATATTGCGAGGGTTGAAATACCAAAACCTGTTCAAAATACATAACATAGCAAACAAGTCTTTTTAGTAAATCTATGTTATGTGGGTCTCCAAAGGTTCTATGAACTTTAGCATGAAGTTCAGCACAAAATTCAGATTATGTAACATTAAACACAGCAAACAAGTCTTTTTAGTAAATCTCTATGGAACATCCTCATTTTAAAGAATCTCAAAATGAATTTCAGTAGCGAATGTAATGGAAAAAGCGTACTTTTCTTGTATCATCAGCCCCGGTAGTTTCCATGAAGAATTTTTGTGACTGCTGAATCAAGCTGAAAAAACAAAGTAAAATAAGTGCCTTTTATCATTACTGTAGAATTTTCAGCCATGTTCTTTATACAAGTGTTACAGGCTATTCAGCAAAATGACAAGCAGACAAGAAAAGTTGAACAGAATATAAAGCTTGACAAAGAATCCTTGGGACTATTATCCTTTCTTTCAACAAAGAACCAGATCTGTTTGTTGAATATCCTCTCTAATCAATCAAAAAAATACAGAATATCACAATAACCCATTGTTAACATCATAAATATATATTTTGGTCTTTTTCTTACCAGATCAATTTTCTAGGATAAGTGGTTAGCCAATCAATGTGGGGTTCGAATCTCACTTGTGTTAAAAAAATATCTAATCAGCTCAAGTATTGGGAGGTCGAGTCAATCAAGTCTAGTACTTCACCCATATATGAAAAGATTCACCGATATGAAGGGAGAGGGTTAATATAAGGGCAGCCCAACGCACGAAGTTCCCGCCAGTGCAAGTCCCGGAAAAGGGTCGGACCACATTGGGTCTATTGTAAGCAACCTTACTTTGTATTTTGCAAGAGGTTGTTTCCGCGACTTGAACCCGTGTCCTCAAGGTCACATGGAAGCAACTTTACCGTTGCGCCAAAGCTCCCCTCAAGGGAGAGTGTTAACATAAATATATAAATTGCTTCATTTCCTAATAACTTGAGCTTTTGGAATAAGTAGTAGACAATCAACTTTACCCCATCTTTGTACCAACTATTTGGGATCACTTTCAATTTACTAATATGTACCTTCTAATTCCTTAAGATGCATGCTAGAAATAAAAACTGAGACTTCTATATTTTAATTCAACCTTCTTGAATTCAACTTTTGGCCTTGTCCAGGTTGCTCACAAAAAGGAAAGAAAAGACAACGTGTCTACACAACCATGCAAGTCAAATAATATGTACCAGCAGGAGCTGCAACAGTAATCCAATTGCAATATCTAGTATCACAATTCTCATAAAACTGTGTACTCACCTAGACAGACAATAGGCAACTGTTAACACTGTTGATAACGACTTAACAAAGTTCAGAAAACGTATTTTAACTGCTTGGCTTGCTTCTGAGGGTAGAACTACACGATCAAGAATGCTGCAAGGGTATAGCTTTGATTAAAATGAGAAAAGAATAAGGATGCCTTTTTACAAGTAATTCAGCAAACCTGCAGAGAATAATGGTTCCAGACCAAAGCAACAGTGGTTGAACATATGAGGTGGAAATATGGTATGTTCTACTCTTTTTCCAGTTAGTGTCATTCTGTTAACAGCATTAATAAAAAACATAGTAGTATAAAAACTTGTAGAAAAAAGATAATGTAGAGAGGAAAAAAGAAAGAGACAAAAATCATCCATAATTCTTACACGAAACAGGCTTCTCAGATAACGCATCAATGGCCCAAGAAACCATAGAGCAAAAGCAATGATCCCAATAGCAGGGATTATCTGAAGAGATAGATGACTTCCAAGATAAGAATTGCAAGACCTATGAGACAAACATAGCCAATCAGGCTTAAAAAATTTCTTCTAAACTCTAACTGTAGCTACAACTAAGGAAAAATCAATGAGATGCTGTTAGTTCTAAAAAGCATACCAATCAAAACAAGTTATCAGCAACAATCTACGTTAGCAAGGGCATTTAGGAAAAAAACTAAGAAACTAAATATCTAAAGTTCAGATTTCCTAAAGGAAAACTCAGATATGGCTAAACCTAGCATAATCTTCCTAAAGTTTAAGACTAACCTAAATGCAGAATATATGTTATTCAAATGACCTTGAAAAGAATATTTTATGGCAATAAAAGTGCTGGATAGAATACCGCTCCCAAAAATGATGTCTTATCAATCAATACATATGACCATAAGTATTTTTTGACTAAAGAATAGTTATAATCATGGTTTAAAATCTCGACCCGTGCCCAAGTTTCGATCTCTGACCGGAATGATATGGTTTTGATATTGTGTCGTGCCGATATAATTTCGGTATTTTTAAAATATAAAATATATTAATTAAAAAAAATCTAAATATTAAAAAAAAAAAATATGAGATCGCGGCTCTTCTATATGATAAATAAATAAAAAATATATATATATTATATATTTTTAAAATTAAAATATATATATATATATATATATATATATATATAATTAATAGGATAGTTTTATTAGAATTTGATTAAGCTTATTTAGGTTATCCTATTTATATGTAGGAGTTGATTGAAATTATTAACCTAAAATTTTAAATTTTAACCTAAGTAATTTCTGCATCGCCACTGGCGCACCCGCGACCCTGCTAAGCCCGCGGTGTCGATTCTGGCCACGGTGTCGGTGTCAAGCGGAATAGTAAATTTCACCCATTTCGCCCGACACATAACGAAATTTTAAACCATGGTTATAGAAGAAGTTGTGCAACATATATATCAAAGAAATTGAACTGTCTTATACAAATCTATGAGAAACAATAACAACACAATTGATATGACCAAATTTTTAACATAAAATTGGAATTTATTTAAATTAAGGAGAATTTTTCACTTTTGTCATATAATAAATGAAACACAAGAAAAGAAACAAGTATTAGAAGAAAGTGGATAAGAAAAGTAAGTTAAAGAAATCATTAGTTTAATTTCTTAAGAATAACTAATAGCAAGGTAATATTCAACATAAAAAAACATCATGTTTTCATCTTGTCCATTCGGAAACACAATTCATTAATAAAAAGTAAAAAGGAATTCCAAAATTATAAAACATACTAGAATCCATGAAGCAAACAAAGAAGTCCAAATTCAAACAAAAGTATAAATATTCATAAGCACAAGTGTTAAAATTCAGAAGCAAAAAAATTTGCTGAGCTGCTGCAATCTCCTAATCCTATTCGTGTGCTGATCTCGGGTCTATCCAATTGTTTGTAGGCTGTTAGTTCTATCAAGAAGTCTACAAGTGCTATTCCTATGTTTATATGTTATTTGGCAATTGAATATGGGTGTTCTCTTGAAGGTATGTGAATTGATCTTGAGATATGGATACTCTTGTTAATTTTCTTTACTTTTTTAGTGGGGGTGGGGTATGGTTGTCTTATAGGAGAGGCTTTTGCTTTATTTTTTTTGGTGGTATAGTATAGGAGAGGCTTTTGTGAGTTTTTTTTGGTGTGGGAGACACTATATATATTTTCTAAGTAATGCATGTTCGTGCAAAAAATAAAAAAAGGGATTGAAATACAGTTAGATCAGGCACCACAGAGCATTTGTTGTATATACAAGAATTGTTGAAAATATAAGTATATGCTCATTGCAAGATCTCCATATGGTGAATAAATAAAAAAGGGTTTTCATGACAAAGTGCCCCCTAATTATAGATCTACAAAATGAAAATTTCACCTACTGGGCTGATAAATTAAATGCAAAGTCCTTATTTCTAAGTCTACTATTCAATAGGATTTCAACTGTACAACATGGTTTTAAATCTCATACCGTGTCAGGCAAAACAATTGAAACATATCATTCTGGTAAATCACTGAAACTCGATACCATTCGACACCAAGGTTCAAAATTTTGAGTTGTGTCATAGCTTCAGGCTTTGACCAAAAAGATACTTGATTGTATGTGTTGAGCGGTATCAAGTTTCGGTAATTTGTCGGAATGATATGTTTCGCTCGACATGGTACAAGATTTAAAATCATGTTTGGCTCAGACAATATCTCCTTCCTATATTTCATCTCCTTCCTTCTTCAACTCCAATCCATTACAGACACCATGCATCGAAACATCAGTATCATACCAAAATAGTATCATTCCAATCAAAATACAAGAACCTATCTCTTTTATATATTTATATCAAACTTTTTAAAACTACACAAACTATTACGAAATCATGTTTTCCCACACCCCCCATTAAGTTGTTGAATAGATAGTTGTAACACTGAGCTACTTAACCCTTTATTAATATATCTGCAATTTGTTCATATGTAGATACGTAAGAGGTACAAATCAACCCACTCTCTACTTTCTCCTCGATGAAGCGTCAATTTCAATATGCTTCGTTCGATCATGTTGTATGAGATTGTGAGCTATGATAATTGTAAACTTATTATCACAATAAAGTTTCATTGAACCATCTCACTTGATCTTCAAGTGTTCTAGGATGATTTTTAACCAAAGCAGTTCGCACACACGTTGAGTCATTGCTTAGAATTCTACCTTTGCACTAGATCGTATCACAACATCCTTGCTCCTCCACGTCACAAGGTTACCACCAAGAAAAGGTGCAATATTTAGTGATTGATCATTTGTCAACTACTGATTAGCATTCGTATATGCCCTCCATTTCTTTTAAACATAATACCATTACCCTTTCTTAGTGTTCCTTTGAGACACTATAATACTCAATGAGATGCTTGTAGATGAGCTTCTTTTGGGTTATGCATGTATTGATTAATCACACTTTACTATATATGCTATGTGTGATCATGAATGACAGATAAATAAGTTTTCTTACTAGACGTTGATGCATTCCTCTACAACATCTTCGTTTGTTATTCTAAGTTTGAGATTTAGATTCATTGGAGTACTTATTGGCTTGCATGTTGTCATGTTGTTTCTTTAAGGAGATTTGTAAGCCACTTATCTATCTGTTAGGAGATTGAAAATGTTTTCCTTATAGCGAGCCACTTCAATCCCAAGTATTTCAACCTTCTTAATGCTTTGATTTCTAAATCTTTTGTCCACTTAGAAATTGTCTTTCCTTATCATTTTTTTCACTATTATATCATCAACATATACTAAGAACATTGTAACTCCCTCTGAAAAAATAGTGTTTAGATCCCCTTAACTTTGTCTATACTCTATAGCAATCATAACTATGGCAAATCTGTCAAACCATGATCACGGTGATTACTTAATATAAGGCTTTCTTCAATTTTTATATAGTATGAGCATTTAAATTATTTCCATATTCTTCATCTAGTTCTTTAAAAAAAAAATGCATTCTTGACATCAAACTATTGTAACTCCCAACTACAATTAGCTATCGATGATAGTAGAATTCTGAGGCTATTCATTTTTGCAACTAAAGTAAAAGTCTCTATATAATCATACGTATGAGTATAGCCCTTAGCTATTAGCCTTACTTTATATATCTCTATTGATCTATGTACCCTATATTTCACTGCATAGACCCATTTACACCCCACAAGTTTCTTTCCTTCTAGCAACTTCACTAATTCTCATATTTTATTCTTCCTAATGACTCCATTTCTTCATTCATGACTTGTTTCCATTTCTCATTGGATAATACCTTGAATAAGGAGGGAGGAATAACAATAGTGTTTAGGTTAATAAGAAGGTTTTATGTGATGGTGAAAATTATTGAAAAGATAAAAAGTCTGCAAGAGGATATAAAGGTCATTTTGTGTACTCTCTAATTCCTTTTCTAAGGGCAAAGGGAAGATTTAGGTCCTCATCGCTTACATCATATACAATTTCAACTTGTAATAAAGAAGTAGAAATTGTTAACTCATTCTCAGAATTCAAATCGGTTTCCTAAACATGCATTAGTCTAGGGACTATCATCTTCTCCCTCATGCTCACTTTGTCAGGTTTCACATTCTTTGTTAATGAGAGAACTTGAATTTTCATACATAGATTCAGATACATGTTCTGACACCGGATTTGACACAAGTTGAGACATAGGATTTGGGAAATAGGATTTAACAAAGGATATGGTATAAATTCGATTTGGCATGAACTCAAAAACTGACTTTAATGACAGGTCAAGTAAGAAATCCTATCCTTATTTTCCAATATAAAATTCTCCCCGTGAAGATGAGGTGCGGCGAAGTAAAATGTTTGTTCATTGAAAGTAAAGTCCACCTGCACATAGAATTGTGCAAGCAGCACCAAATAATTGAACCGGTATTTTGATGGATGACAAAGGGTTCAAAATTAAGCATTGAAAGATCTAACTTGTGCGTTAAGTGTGCAAATGCAGGTCACTTAACAAAAGAAGCCCTGATGGATCAGGAGAACGAGATGCCAAGCATGAGAAGTTGAGATAGATTGACAAACCAAACATCTAGAAGTGAAAGTCCAAATGGGTAAGCAAGACCAGACATTTGACAAAGATAAGAAGCCCCGGGCAAGATAAGTCTAGGAGAGGACCTTTTGGCAAGAAAGACTGCGTGAGCGTCTTATTTCTAGGATATGGGTAGTTTACAACTAAGTGTTGACCTGGCCAAGAAAAAAATAGGAGTTTCTAAGTCAAATCAAAGACAGTTTTGACTATCATAGTATCAATTATATGATAAATATACTTATTGTGCTAATGATGTAAAAATAAATTAAAATTTTCAAGTAACCGAAAATGATTTTTAGTCAACCTCAAGAATTTGCCAATCGGAAAATATAATTGGTCGACTTGCTGACATGGCAAATGATGTGGCAGTGTTGCTGATGTGGCATGAGTAAATTCTCAGCATGATGATAAGGCAGTTGACATGGCAGTAGATAAGGCTCGAAAAGCTGATATGGCAAGGAGATAAGTCTTAAGATATTGGCGTGGCAAGATATAAGTGTCAGGATGCTAACTTGGCAGCTGGTGTGGAGGATGATAAGTTTCAAAGTGCTGATGTGGCAAGAGATAAGTCTCGGATTCCTGACATGGCAGTGGACGCGGAGAAAGATAAGTTTCAGATTGTTGATGTGGCATGAGATAAGCTACGGTTTGCTAATGTGGCAGGTGATCAAGCGACCAAAAGGTTGTCTATGAGACTTATTAGATCCAGCCAGCAAAAGGAACTTAGACGGAAAAGACGGCGTAGTCAATATCCAGTCGACCGGAACTGTAGATCAGGTGATCAATATATATATATATATATATATATATAGCGTATCGAGCAGATAAACTGTGGTTCAGTCAACCGAAAAAGGATTTCAATCCATCGAAAAAGGGTTTTGGTCGATCAAAAAGGGTTTATCGAAAAAATTGTATATAAGTAGCTCGATTCCAAGCAATACAAAACATCAAAGACAATTCAAAAAGCTTTCAGTGCTCAATTCACTCAAGAAAAGTGTGCATCACGCCACAAGTGCGCACAGAAACTTCCTACAAGCAATGCTCTTTATTTGGTAACATTGTTCTAATTGCTTACATTTTTTCTATCTTTTTCAGCATATTGTATACATTTAGTTACATATATTTATATCTTTGTAAGAGGTTTCTCCACCTCAAAAACCGTTCCAGTAGGGAGAAAATATAGTGGTAAATTTTAGAGAGCAATCCACCTAACGGATCATTGGGACCTTATTTTTCTGCTGCGTATTTTACTCTAATTCTAAAAGATAAAATAAGTTTTTAAAAGTGTTATTCACCACCACCCGCTCTAGCGCACTTTACGATCCTACAAGAACTTTGATGGAAGATGATAACACTAGTAATTGAAGAATACCTTACAAATACATAATCTAACGCTCTTGGATCTAGTTTTCCTATGTTTTGACTGCACATAAACAAATGGCACACACCCATATATTCAAGGTACGAGATCTTTTGTGGTGTATATGTTTGGATAGAATGTTGAGAGTATTTTCATTAGACTCTTAAACTCAGGATGGCAAACAATTTATAATATAAGCAGTTGTAAGAAATGATTCCCCAAAAAAGATTTATGTAGGTTTTCTAGAATAAAAGGACTCAAGTTGACTGTAGGAGCAGACCATTTTTTTCTTTCTACAACTCCGTTTTGTTGTGGTGTACACAAGATGACTCAAGTATTATCCCTTCTTTTTGATGATGAGTTAAGACTTAATCAAAATAATCCCTAGTATTATTTGTTTAAACCCTTTTGACAAAGACCCTAAATTGGTTTTTAATCATGGAACAAAAAATTGGGAGAAATTAAGAGGACATTAGTAACATCAAATTTATTTAAGTGAACAAATTCAAGTAACACAAGTACAATCATCAATGAATAACACAAACCATTTTACCCCAGAAACATTAGTGTAAAAGAACCCAAATCACTGTGAATGAGATAACTTAATGAAAAAGGCACACGTGTAATTAGCATGTTTACACACTTCATAAGGAAAACTTTCAACATCTATGCTCTAGAATAAAGATGAAATCAAAATTTTAATGGTTCTAAATGACAGATGTCTAAGTGGAAGTAACTTGTCTTTGGTAATGTTTGATTGACCCGACATTTCAAAATAGTAGAACTCATTCCTTTCTTTAGCGTGTCCAATCATCTTTCCTGAATCCTTATTCTGAAATTCAGAATAACAATAACTAATAACTATGATAAATAATCCCATTGCAACATAAATCTAAAGTAAGCTTTTGGATAGAGATAAGGTCTAACATAATCTGATGACATGAACATTTCTTAAGATCAATAATGGACTTATTTAACATCTGCTACATGAGTCCAGAACCTTCAGTTGTGGATATTTTCTTATTAGAGAGGGAATACATGGAAAAGACACTTAGTGAGTCGATCATATAAACGGTAGCTCCAGAATGCATGATCCAAAAGTTGAAAAAAGTTATATAATCCAATAGAGGATGGAAACAATCCAATGTGCACCAATGAATAAATGTCTCAAGCTTCTCAATCTCTTCACGGGGAATCAACTTTGTTGTGTATTCGCCATATGCATCCAACTATTAATACTTATCTATTCTCTTTTAGGTCTCCACTCTTGGTTAGGAGCTTTTCCATGAAGCTTTCAACTCCATTTACAAGTATGACATGTCTTTCTACAATTTCTAATATTTTTTTAAGTCAAAACTTACAGAAATGTTGGTGAGAGAGACAGGGAAAATCAGCAATGAAAGCCGAGCAATAGGAAAAAAAATCCAGCTATAAAGATTGGTAATAGGGAAAATATGGCAATGATGGTCGATCAAGAGCAAAAAAATGTATGGTGAAAAGGGGAGAAATGTGGTTGGATGCTTACTTGCAACAATAGCAAGAAAGGACTGTCAATGCTGATCAACAAGGGAAGAGGAGGCTAGGGTTAGTAGTCCTTCAATGGTTGCGATAGAAGAGATGAATAGGGTTTGAAGAGAAGGGTAGGGTTTGGTTTGATACCATGTTGGAAATTGAAAATTGTCAAATACATGGGATCTTAACCTCTTTTATAGATTAGATTTTTCTAATAAAAAAAATCCTAAAAACTTTAACAGCATGTTTTCCCACATAATTGACACTAAGTAGGAAAAGAACTAAGATGCAAAGTGACTCTTGCTCAAAATGAAAATTATGGTGCATGAAGAAGCTACCTGGTGTAGATTAAACACCTATAATATTTTTCAAAGTCATCAGCTTGTGTTGACAAAGTAGTAGAAGGTTAAAAAAATCTGAAGTTCATACATAAATTATCTTTTAGAAAAACTTAGTGCCAATAAAAAACCACACCTAGTCAAAGCTAATGTCACATTTCTCAGAAGTGGGAAAACATGCTCAGAGCTTGGCAGTGTAGAAGATTGACATCTGAAGACATTGAATTTGTATGAAATAGAGAATATTGGCTTGTATATCCTGTACGAAACATGAACATCCCATACATCTTGTCGCTGCATGAAAATGACATGGAGATATTGGAAAAGACTTTGAACATTTAGAACTAACTGTTTCTTGGAGTATAAAAATTTATATTTACCAAATGAAAAGAATTTAAAAGGCACACATCATGAGAAAACACCATTTCAGGAGGTAAAATAAATATCAAGAAATGAAGTGTCTAGCATATACACCTGTAGAAACATAGGAATTATGCTGTAATCTACATAGGTCAAAATATTCAATAAAAAGGAATTTTTAGTTGGATAGAAATTCTCATATTTTACTTCACATCATCAAAAACTATAAAAGTTTCATCATATCCAAAACCAGGCAAGTTTCGTCTTGGATAGATCAAATCAAGCGGGGAGGCAGAGGAGAGTGTCATGCCCTAGGTATCCAAATATTAACTTCATGTGTCATTTCATGGCTCTGGGAGAAGAACCCATTTTTTTCTAGAATATTTTAAATTCCTAATCATGTAGAGTTAACTTTATGTTAAACTTCAAAGACAAATGAAACCACTCATCATGTGAAAAATGTCAAAATTAACTAATTTAAAAAAAAAAAAAATCTAATATAGAAGATAGGAAGAAATTCATTCATGGAATAAAAAAAAATATTTAGGTCATGTTTCAAGCAAAGGAAGGAACTCGTCATGTGAAAAATGTCAAAATTAACTAATTTAAAAAACAAAAAAAATCTTATATAGAAGATAGGAAGAAATTCATTCATGGAATAAAAAAAACATTTAGGCCATGTCTCTAGCAAAGGAAGGAAGCAGGTAGAAGGAAAGGCTAATGGAAAAAAAAATTATAGGAAAAAACTATGAAATATTTTCCAACCAACTATTTCCTTGGAGGGAAGGAGAAAGGAAGGGGAAACTTAAATTTTAAACTTTTTTATGAAAAATGTAAAAAAAAATTAATAATAAAAAATAGATTACAAAAACCATAGACTATGAAATTTGTAGCTGCGCCATTGACATTCACTTGAAGAATTTCCTTTAGAGTGTACCATGGTTTAAAATCTCGGTATTGTGCCGATATAATTTCGATATTTTTTAAATATAAAATATATTAACTAAAAATTTAAATATATATATATTTAAAAAATAAAAAATACAAATAATAAAATATTTTTAAAAAGAAATATATATATATATATAATTAATGAGATAGTTTTATTAGGATTTAATTAAGTCTATTGAAATTATCCCTATTATAACTAGGAGTTGATTGAAATTATTAACATAAGGTATTTAATTTAATAAAAAACTAAGTTTCGCCTTCTTGCCCCGACCCCTTCCTATTCCGCGCCGCCAGCGATTGTGGGGCTCATGAGACACGTCCATGGAGGCCGCGGGGCTCACGCGACGCCTCTGCGGCGCCAGGAGGCCTTGAGGAGTGTTTCGCTCGTACCGGACAGTACAACACAAGATTTTAAATTGTGGAGTGTACCCTCCTAGCTACCTTAACAAGAATGAGGATGCTTCTTTTCAGAAGTTCGGTAGCCAAAGCTACAAGAAATACAGAATGATTCAACGCATGCCCCTAAGTACCAACTCCTGATTAACCTATATATGACGAGTTGAACTAAGCTTGATTCAGAAAATATTAATAAAAACTTTCCATGACCTACTTTACAACTTGTTGGGAGTAAGGTTGAGACTTTTCTTTCTATGACTTCCCTACCTATATTGAAACTAGAAAGCAAGCTAGGTTATAGTTGGTCCATGATTGTTTTGTTTTGTGAGAACCACCATGGTATCCTTGAGATAATAGAATGAAGAACAAGAAAATATCCGTAATGACTAAACATTGATGTTCAATTAAAAACTATCTAAAAGTGAATTCATACATCCTAGTTTGAGATCTATGGTTGCTTTGGTCAAAAGTAGGTTTGTTTTTCTTTAATTTAGTTTCAGGAATATTCCCTAATTTTATTAGTTTTATAGAAATGTGTTTTGCTATGTAGCTTATTCATATGACAAAGAACTTCATTAAAAACTCACATTGTTGCATTCAAGGGCATTTCATAGAATTATTTTGCATTTGTTAAAGATATTTTAAATCTTAGAATTATTTAAACCTTATTATTTTGTTTGATCAGACACATGAAGGAGTAAATACTAAACTCTAATCTTAGTAGGAAATACTAAAACTAAAAGGTTTTAGACTTAATAGAATAAAGATAAAATATATAAAATTTAAGTTTAGAAATATTAGGCATACCAAGACAATTATTAAGATAAGAGATGATGACTTACCAAGAGTTTTAAGTATCTAGGATTATTTTTATAAAAAAACAAAAGGGTTGATAGAAATGTTTTAGTTATGATATGTATGAAAATTCTAGGAAAGAGAGGTATTAGCATAGAGATTATATTGGGATATGTATGAGGATATAATAACAAGAGTGAAAACTTTAGATGCATTAACCAAAGTAGTTTCCATAAAAATAGGGTTATATCAAGGATCAGCTCTAAGTCCTTATCTTTTACACTAGTCATGGATGAACTCACTAGACACATATAAGACACGATACCATGGTATATATTGTTTGATATCGTTTTGGTAGATGAGACACGTAAAAGACTAAATGCTAAACCTAAATCTTGACAGAAAACATTGGAAGTGAAAGATAGAAGATGACGAGTTGCATATAATTGAGAGGTTTAAGTATCTAGGATCATTTTTGCAAAAGAATGGAAAGATTGAGAGAAATGTCTTCATAGAATATAAGCAGAATGGTTGAAATGGAGAAGAGCATCAAGTGTTCTATGATTGTAAAGTACCTCTAAAATTTAAAGCGAAGTTTTACAAAACAGTGATTAGACCTGCTATGTAATATGAAGTTGAATGTTGGACTATGGCTCAAGCACATGAGCAAAAATGAGAATTGCAGAGATGAGGACGTTAAGATAGATGTGTCAACATACGATAATGGACAAGATAAGAAATGAGACATTAGAGAGAAAGCAAGGATTGCACCTATTAAGGGAAAACTCAGGAGACACGTTTAAGATGGTACAGATATGTACTTAAACGACCAATAAATGCTCCAGTTAGGCGATGTGAAACTATGACAAATATACACATCAAACAAGGAAGAGGAAGACCAAAAAAGACTTGGTTAGTAATAATAAAACAAGATAAAATGTATTTAAATATAGTTGATGATGTAACAGGGATAAAACCCAATGATATAGAAGGATTCATTAGCCGACCCCACCTAGTGGGATAAGGCTTGATTGTTGTTGTATTGAAAAATTCAAACTTCAAAAGTGGAACATACATTAAACGAGATACAAAATAGAAAAGCAATTGGATTATGGAAGTGTTTAGGGAAGGAGGGTATTTAATGGATTAGGAAGTTATTTAAAAATAAGAAAATATATGATCGGGTAAGTACTCTAGCCCCTGTATAAAAACAAAAGAGACGTATAAAATTGTTTGAATTATCGAGGCATTAAGCTAACGAGTTATACCATGAACTTTGGGAAAGAATGATAAAAAAAAGATTAAGGATACAAAAGTAACTAAAAATCAATTTGGATTCATGTCTGAAAGGTCAACAATAGAAATTATACATTTTCCAACTGATTGAATAATATCAGGGAAAAAAATAAGACTTACACATGGTATTCATTGACCTAGAAAAAGCTTATGATAGAATCCCGAGAGAAATTATATAGAGAATTGTAGAAAAAAAGTGTTAACGTAGCTATATTGAAACAATCAAGGGATGTATGAGGATGTAATAACAAGAGTGAAAACTCAAAGCGGATTAATTGAAGCGTTTCTTATATAAATAGGGTTGCATCAAGGATCAACTCTAAATCTATATCTTTTTACACTAGTCATTGATGAACCATTTGACATATCTAAGACAAATTATCATAATGCATGTTGTTTGTAGATGATATTGTTTTGGTCGATGAGACACTTGATGATGTAAATGCTAAGCTCAAATCTTAGCGGGAGACATTGGAAGTAAAAGGTTTTATGCTTGATAGAGAAAAGACGAAATATATAGAAATTAAATTTAGTAGTATTAGATGTAGCAAGGCAAATGTTAAGTTAAGAGATGACGAGTTGTCTGCATACGAGAGCTTTAAGTATTTAAGATCATTTTTGCAAAAGGATAGAGGAGTTCATAAAGATGTTTTATATAGGATACAAACAGAATGGTTGAAATAGAGGATAGCGTCAAGTGTTATTTGTGATCTAAGATACCTCTAAAACTTAAAGGAAAATTTTATAAAACAGTAGTTAAACCTGCTACGTTATATGGAGTTGAATGTTGGGCTATGAAGCGAGTGCATGAGCAAGAGATGAAAGTCGCAGAGATGAGTATGTTAAAGTGGATGTGTGGACATACGAAGATTGACAGAATAAGAAATGAGAACATTAGAAACAAAGTCTAAGTCGCGCCGATTAAGGAAAAACTCTGAGACACATTTAAGATGATATGGACACGTACTTAGGCGTCTAATAAATGTCCCAATTAGACGATGTAAGATCATAATAAATACACACATTAATAGAGGAAAAGGAAGACCAAAAATTGACTTAGTTAACAATGATAAATATAGATGATGATATAGTAGGGGATCGAACCAATGACATAGGAGGATCTATATAGATAGGATAAAGGCTTGGTGGTTGTTGTTATTGTTGCTAAAAAAAATCCTTTTCATTTTCAAACCTTGTTACTAATTAATGCACTTGAGTTTTAAACTTAGATATCAAATGATCCTTACATGTGCTTTGTAGTATAATTTCATCTACTCATTTGTTTATTGAAAACCCTAATATGTTAAGATTAAGTTTATTGTGAATACAATATAATTTATCTTATTAATCTCGCTAGTAGTATTTTGTATATGACTAAAGGTGAAAGCCTTGGGTTAATCAAGAATAAAAATAAAAAAGGGATTTATCTATAGGGTAATTTTTTTTAGGCTTATAGTGTTCCTACCCACATCTTTTACCCCTAGATGTTTCACTCCCATTCAACAAAGAGAACCTAAATTATTAGTATTCTATGGCATACCTAAGGTAACACAGATGGCATACAATGTTTAGTGTGAACTGCAACATGTTTCTAGTTTTACTTCCAAAGAAATAGGCAATAATGATTCTAAATTTAGATTGACAAAACTCATAATTCTTTCACAATTTTGCATGTTAAAGATACCCTAATTATTTTGATTTATATTTGTTGATCAATAACAATTGAACTGTGAAACAAATGTTTAAATGCTTCATGTTGAAGTCTAACTTTGCATAATTGGTCATTACTTTGCGAAGAGTTGATGATAACATTGGAGAAATAAATGAAACTAGATAAAGAGATCAAGAAGTTCAATTGTTGTGTAAGTAATGATTAGAAGGTCCTAATTGTGGATAGACAATTTAGCATTTAATTAACAGAGTTCCAAGGAACTAAATTGTCAATAAAGTTTGTACTTTTGTCAAATGAATGAATTTACAATTCACATGAACATTAACCTATATAACTAGATTACAATTATTAGTTGCAAATTTCTAGGAGTCATCAATTCACAAAAAATCACCAATAAATAGAATAATGTTGTGAAATTTTGATGAGTGGTTGATTAAATGAGCATAACTCTTCTTAATTTGACTAATGGTTCTGTTCATGAATTCATGAGCTACTATTTTTCTCTTATTCAGCTTGGTAAGAACAAAAAATTGAATGTATGAAGAAAGGCCTTGCGCACATTGCATTGAATCTAACAAGTAATTGTCATTGGAAAAAGGAAGAAGCCAAGCAGAATCAATAAAGTGATGCATAATATTTTCAAAGACTATTACATACCAGATAAGAACCGAGAAATGTCTTTGGTTGGCACAATTTCTTTGCTTTTAATCTCTGTAAAGTCATAGATGTTCTTCAGAAACCAATGAAGAATAAAAGGCCAAGCAGATAAAGCATGTCACAAACTTCATATTACCAGTAATTGATTAGGTGGGCTAAATCTTTTGACAAGGCTCAACTCGTACAAATTTAAGGGTGATCCAGGAGACATTCTTCAAAGGACGTAAATCTTTTAGCAAACAAAATTCATCCCACTTGCCAAAAACTTCTCAAAGGGTGAATCACCAAAATATATCTATCTTAAAACCCTCAACCCTGTTAGAAGCATTAGGATAAAAATATAGTAAGATCTCATTCATCAAGATAAGCATTTTACAAACACATTAAAGGGGGGAATATGCATTTGGAACCCATACAAATTCGAGTGAATATGGGCACGAATGTTGTATAGGGAATAAAATCTACTTGAGATGTAATCATAGCTGCTTTTTACTTTTTTTTCAGTGTCCAGGATTAAATCACTTCGCCATATGATTCACAGTTATCTGCCTCATACAATAATCTCCACTTGTGAATGACAAAGGAAAAAAAGATAAGATTTCCATCGGATAACTTTGAACAGTAAAGTAAGTTTATTCCATCCTAACACTTAAAAATTGTAGCGACAAAGTCAGAGAATTAAAAAAAAAGAGAAAAATCTAAAAAAATGAAAGTTAAAAAAATATAGATGGAGTTGGATCTTACTAGCACAATATCAGAGGAAAATGGAGTCCAAATAGGTAGGTTAGCTCCCAAAGGCTGTTGAGATGGAAAGCAAAAGCGATTGGTCTCCATAAACATGTGGCGAATTGAAGACGGGCTGAAGAGTAGGCGAATCTGGGAGGGAAACGACAAAAGAAGCTGCAAGTTGGAAGAATGGGGAAGGAAGGGGCGGCGAAGGCGATGACTGCCGCTGCGTCGGACACGAATTTGTGGAGATCGTGGGAAGATACTCCATTCCGCACGCGTGAATTATACGGACTCAAAATACATAAATTTAATTTTAATATTTTTTTAAAAATATTATTAATTATTCAATATTTTAAATTTTAAATTTTCGGAATTTTGTAATCATACTGAGATTATTGTTATTTATCAGTATTAATTGATTTCCTTAAAAATAATAATTTTATTTTTAGAACATGTTAAAATGTTCAATTTAAAGAATATTAGTATTAAAATGTTCAATTTTATTTATCAGTATTAATTTTGTAATCATACTGTTATCTTGAAACTATTATGGCATTTTGCCAAAGAGGCATATAAATTTCAAGAATTCTCAAGAGTGCACTACACCCATTTTAATCGTATTTTTTTTAAAAAAAAATATCATTCCCGTCTATTGCAATACCAAATTAAAGTAAAAAATTCATTTTTCTTAAATAAATCGAACTGAACTGAATCAAGACAAAAAAATAATAATAACTTAGTTATTTTATACAAAAGTCATTGATAACCTTAAAAAACTTATATTTATGTCAAATTAATACTATTCACTCCGGATAACATCTTTAGTTTATTTATAATTTTTAATATTTTAAGATTTTAAGATTTTAGTCAATTTTAATCAGAAGTAAGACCTTACACAGTTCATATTTATTCTAAATTTATGTCGTTAAACTATTGGTGGGTCACATAAATTTATCCATATTTTTATTTTCAAATTTAAAATTATAATAAAAAAATTAACAATCTAAAAATTACAAAAAAACATAAATAATCTAATATATATATATATATATATATTAATAGCAAATTGCAAGAAAAAAAGGAACAGTGAAACAAAATTTAAAGAAAAATATTTAAAAAAATCGTCTTAGAGTTTTTTGGTCAAAGCAGCTTTAAGCAATCCAAAAGTGAAAGACCAAAGGATTCAATAGGTTTCTTCAACTTCCTTCAGTCTCCTCAGATTCAAAAACTCTTAAATTTGATTGTGCAATAGACCTCCAATCAAGGTTAACTAAGCTTAAATAGGGTTTTGATGTTTAATAGTTGAGCAAGAAATTTGGTTGTGCAATAGACCTCCAATCAAGGTTAACTAAGCTTGAATATGGTTTTGATGTTTAATAGTTGAGCAATAGATTAAGTAAAGTTTGCATAATATTTGATAAGTCCAAATAAATCATGATTAACTTAACACTTGATACTTAAGTCAATTGGTGTTAGCGATGAAAGTCCTAATAAATTAAGGGTGACTGAAAGTTAGACATATGAGTGGAAAGTCTTGACTGATAATGAAGCACTTGATGTCAAACATGTGATGAAAGTCTTAATAAATTATGGAGGACTAGGTGTTAAGCATATGAGAGAATGCTAATAAGTCATGGAGGATTGACTGTCGAGCATGTGAAGGAAAGTCATGACAAATCATAAAGGATCGAATGTCGGATATATGGTGGAAGTTCTAGTATGCAAGGAAGGCTTATTGTGAGGCAAGTGAAACCTAAGAGAGGTCTTGGCAAGGTGGAAGTCATAACAAGCAAGGAGGGTTGGCAATTTGATAACTTCGTTCGGTCGACCGAACGTACCAATTTCCAACCTTGCAGAATGTTAGTCTTCCTGCAATACAGAGTTAGAAAAACTTAATATTTAATTTTATGACTTAAATCCTGTCTTTTCACGACCAGGATTTAGTCAAGGTCTCAACTTAGGATTCCACGTTGGATCTAAGTTGGACCGACGCCTACTGTCCCTC
>JBBUKS010000008.1:5436617-5460991 GCA_038050645.1 Hedychium gardnerianum | reverse complement strand
CCGGGAGAACGTAGTTCATGCAACAAAGGTATAACTCTAATAATCCCTTAGTATACGGTTTCCTTCGCATGGATCTTTTGGAGGATCTTGATTTTATTCCGCTGCGCACTTATGTTGTTTTGCGCTCAAGATCCTAACAGAGGAAGCCTAAACGGGTATGGAGGACCAAAGGTTTGACCAACGATAAGTTGAGGTAAGCTTTTGGAATGGAGTGGTTTTCTAAAAAGAAGAATGGGTAGGGACAGGTCTTCTTTATGGGGACAACATTAGGCAACAGTCTGACTAAGGAGTTCACTCAAATTTTGAAGTCAAGATCGAACAATTAGGTGACTATCAAATTCAATATGCTTTAAAATTCTTATATTACTGTGCTAACTGATTTTTCAAGATCGGTAGACCGATCAGCCTGATTAGTAGACCAAATAGGATTGATAGACCGAAAGGGTAGACCGAACACTAACATGTCAGTCAAGTCATCCTGTGTGATGATGTGGCATCTGACATGGACCGGATGTGTTATATATATATATATATATATATATATATATATATATAGGTTAGGCTTTGATTCATGTTTAGAATATCTCATTTAAGTTAGGAGTTGATAACATTAAGTAATCTAAGTTTAAATTTCTAGAGCTAAGTTTTAGCCTCTCTTTCCTCCGCGTCTCGCCCCACCCACATGCTCGCGGTTCCACTGCAAGAACAACCGCGGGGCCCTTTGCATGCTTGGTCACCGGCGTCGCGTCCCCCTACTCCGTTGCCATCGTCAGTCGTCATGTTGTTCCTTCGCTGTAGAGCCGAAATGCCAGTTGCTCATCGCAATCGCCTCACACCGGTGAAGTCGTTGTTTTCCACTGTGCACGCGCAAGACACAACCGTGTTTCCTCTCGGCTAACGCACGTGACTCTATCATGCTTCAAAAGTACACATGCCCGTAGATACGGACGATACTCCCTAGTGATAATTACAGATACAATATGGTATGAGTCCATAAAACTCAAAAAAAACCATAACACAATCATGTAATGCAAAAATAAGTATCATACCAGGGTAATCACAACCACGTAGTAATAGGAAATAATATCCAAACTGCATAGGAAAATACGAGGTCTACTCGATCCTGAAATCCGAAACATAAGTGCAAGATGACTCAGCTTAATACTCCAAGTACATAATAAGAAATAAGCCCAAAAAGTCCGAGTCCAAGTTATTTTATTTACAATGCAAGACTTAAACAAATATGGAAGTAAAACAAACCCAAAACACGAAGAAGACAACGATAGTCTCGATGCGAGTGAGACAGCATGGGCAAAACCTCCGAGCGACCCAACCAACGTATACATGCTAATTTGGGGATAATAGTAAATAGTAGGGGTGGTGAGTATAAAAGAAATACTTAACGGATAAAAAAAGATAGTGCATGAACAGTAAGTGTATAGGAATACAAAGTATATAATCTCACAAGGAAATTATACTCACTGACCGAAAACACACATGTATGCATTTACTACACCGTCACCTACTCCACTGCACACAGTATCATGAGTAGTCACAGGTATTGAATATCATGGTTACAACCTCTCAAATGCAAGAACCAGTGCATGTATTAGAATATGATCAACATATGTGGGAGGCACGCTCCACCATAATATATATACAAATGACCAAGACACCTAGCTCGTCAGCTATGGACTACGTGAGAACCGCTCTACCACGTATAACCACGTAGGTAGTCCAAAATGTCAGAGTCTCTGTCTGCATGGGAAACGCCCTACCACGCATAGCCACGTAGGCATACGGGAGATAGCTATCTAGCTACGAGTTGCATGAGAAATGCTCTACCACGGTAACCTCGTGGGCAGCCAGGATATACAATCCCTATCAGGGAGAGGAAATCTCAACTCATCCATAGATTGGATGCATATAGTCAAGCAATAGGCAAATAATAGCAAGACTATGATGCTCTCACACCCAAAGGGAGAAGTGATCGCTAGTATGCATGCGACATCAAGACAAGGAGAATATATATTATTATCATCCTCGTATATGCATACCCATGAAATGTATAAGATCACAGCCAATCAAAAAGATCAATTAATATACACGTCTCACACATGAGTATATCCTACCAATCCGAGATGAGCTATAACTTCTATCATGATATAATACACCACTGACTAACATTTGAACGTATGTACACACTCCTTGTGTGTCCAACATCTACATGCCTATACAAACACAGACACATTCCTATTGTACACACCATACCCCATGTACACCTTACAGGATATGGAAATAATGGAAAAGACTGCATAGACATAAATAGATTATTTCTAGGACAAGCAGGCAAGTATCAAACTCAAGTAAATAAGCAAGTAGAGTCAAAGTAAAATAATCACTAATCATTGTATCAATCATGCACTAAGGTAAATAACTACCAAAGACAAGATTAGAAGTACTTGCCTCAAAATAGAAAAGTGTCGAATATCCTCAGATCTGATACTCCGTCTCGTATCCTTATCCTATGAGCAGATATACGAAAACTACTTAATTGCTAACCCAATACTAGTATTAAACTTACTATCAACATTTTACCAATTAAGTATCTAATTAATGGATCAATGAAACGAATTTAGATTTAGAGATTCGCTACTCCATTCCATTTAACAATCTCCTAAATCTCATATCATTCCACATATACATTTCTAATCCATTAATTACGTACAGACCCTAGGTGTTAGGTCTAATATCTAATTATCAAGTATGTGAACCCAAATTCCCTTGGGGTTTGTTATCCCAATTCGAATAGCAAGGCCTCCGCATAGGGTAATCATCTAACCCAATTCATATCATCTCCACATGTAAGGAAATCCAATAACAGTAGATATGAACATGAGAACTCTTCAATTCCACATCCTAATCAAAGATAGTATTCCAAGTTTTAATTCAAACCCTAATTTCCAACATCTTATACAAGACAACTACTAGTCATTTATTCAATCCGTAGCTCCAATTCAAGATAATTTAACCAACATAATCCAACTACCAAATTCAAAACTTACCACACATCTTATACTCTTATACCCATGCTACAACAATCAAACATACTACACATCAACAAACCCTTACCTGATTGGGTTGTGGCTGCCGGAACAGATGTGGATGGGTGTGATCGGAGCAAGGGCCAAACCAAGCTGTAACAAGACAATCTAAATCGATCAACAATCGATCAAAACTACACAACCCAAATTGCTCATGAAAACCCCCTTACCTTCAATGTTAACAGTTAACCGGAGCTTGAACAACACCCACTTGGCCAGATGTACACACTGAGATGCTTGGCAATGGCTTGGACAATAACCAACTAACAAATCCGTCCAAATCTGTGGACGGAAAGATGGTGATGGCAAAGAAATCAATCGGATGAAGCTTTAGGGCAGAGGATGGTTGGATCTATGGTTAATGACTGATACCGATTGATGAACACCCTACCATTGGTCGGCGACCTTGGTTTCCTAACACTGACCACCGGTGATGGTGATATGTAGGAGAGGTGGTCGCAACTCGCATGTGTCAGGGGGCGTCGGCGAGAGCAAAGGCGACGATTAGGTGAGGGAAACTCAATGGTGGAGTTGAGGGGAGGTTGGCCCTAGTCGCCTTGGTTTAGTAGTGAGTCAGGGTCGGGAGGTTAGTGAGAGAAGCTCCAACTTCTCTCTAAGTTTTTTTGGTGCTCTGGTGGTGGACCTTGTTGCAGACAGCTTTCAAGTTCGTCGGAGGTGGGTTTATTCCATCACACCAGCGGCAAGGGGCTGTGGGAACTAGTCTAGAGGACTTCATCGGAGGTGAAGGACATTCTCAGAGGTTTTTGGAGGTTTAAACAGTAAGGTAAGTGCTTCCATTGGTGTGGTTTTGTCAAAAAGGTCAATTCCGGCAGATTCTGTAAGTTCCGGCTGTTGGAGGCATTTTTCGGCGAACTATGGCAACTCCGGCCATCTTCTCCGGTGATCAGCTGCCCACCTCCCTCCACAACTCGGGTGCCAAGTGGCAGGAGGAGCTTGGGCGGCAAAGCACTCACTTGGGGCTGGTTAAAGTGCAATAAATGAATAAGACTCTCATTGGGTGACTTGGGTGGCTACTCCCTTTACCAAGGTCTAGCTGTGTTTCACTCATCCATGACCAAGAAAAGAAGGAAGGAGAAGGGCCAATCAGGCCAAAAGTCTCCTAGGGATGTAGCAAATGAAGATGAGGTGGCGGATCAAGGGTCCTATGTGGCTGCCACGGTGGACATGACCAACTAACCAACGCAAGCTGATGTGGAAGATCAAGGAGTTGTGGATGATGTGGCTATCAATGAGGACTCTAGTCACTTGCCTTATGGATCAGATGAGCTCCCCCGTTCCCCACAGCAAGCTCAGCCAACTAATGGGGTTGCACCACCACCGGAGGGAGGCATGAACTTGTCGGAGATGCAATAGTCGGAGTTTGAAGGAGCGCCGGTAGATGTTGAAGGTCCAAGAGCTGTTGTTGCTGCTAGGGGATTCGGACACATCACAAATCAGAAGAAATCTTGGGCTGGCCTATTTAGAGACAATTGGAATACGAAGAACACCATGAACTTGGAGCAATACGAGGCCACAGGTGGAAGGATATCCTTTGAATATGATGATATAGACACCGTGGAAGATGCTCTCGATTTTTGCCTTGTTGGTTGCTTTATGGGGAAGCATCTGGGCAGAAATGGAGTTGTGGCAATACCTGAGAGGTGGAGGGTACCTTACAAATTTTTCATGCGCAAAAGCGGGTGGGTCATCTATCATTTTGATGCAAAGAAAGACATGGACAGCGTGTTGCAAGGCGGACCGTATTTCACTTTCTGTATTCCCATGTTCATAAAGATCATGCCAAGGTGTTTCTTGTTCAATGAAGATGATAGGGTTGTCGCCGCTTGGATACAAATACATGGATTGCCACTGGATTGTTGGTCAAAAAAAGTTTTAAGCGTGATTGGTTCCGAGGTGGGAAAATCGTTGCACACCGATAGCTTGACAAGAACAAGGGAGAGGTTGGAGTATGCTAGACTTTTGGTTGAAGTGTCGGCTATTGGAGAAAGAGTTCTTGAGGTTCCGATCCAATTGCCAATGGGAGCTTAGCTGAGTTTCTGTACTCTTTATTGTGAGTATATTCTTCTTCGAGACTATATATCTTTGAGTTTCTGTATTCTTTATTGTTCATGCACTATCTATCTTATACCCGTTAAGTATTCCTTTGTACTCATCACCCCTGCTTTCTTTTGTTGTTTCCATGTTAGCAGGTATATGATGATTGGGTCGCTTAGAGAATATTTGCCCGCGCCGTCCCACTCGCATCGAGCTACGATTTTATTTTCATTTTGTATCTGTTAGTATTCACTTCCGCATTTATTTAATTTATTGGCATTGTATTAATTAATTCGCATTTAGACATTTGACATTTATTCAACTGTGTATTCAAAGTGTTAAGTCGAGCCGACTCACTGTTGATTGTTTGGATTTTATGTGTGGGGTGAACCCCCTAGTTATTCTTTATTTTGTTGGATTTTCTTATACACTGCGTGATTGTGAATACCCGGGTAGGATATTATATCTATATATGCACTGTGTGATTGTGATTACCCGGGTAGGGTATGATATATTTTTATCAGTGTTGTGGTTGTGTAACCAAAAATTATGATTGTCACAAGGGAAGTGTTGTCTATTTTTCAACGAATAAGTAAACTCTCGGGGCGTGACATATTTTGTATTTGGGTTGGGATAACAAACCCCTATGTTTAGAATTGGTTCTATTCGGTCCATTAATTAGTTGATTTGGTATCATCTAAAGTTGTTTGAATAGGTAAATTGTTGAACAAGTTTAATTGGAGGACTAATCCGGGTTAATTAATTAGTGATATGTTTCTTATTAGTAAGGTACTTATATAGTTTCATATATCTACTTATAGGATCCAGATTCGAGACAGAGTGTTGGATCTGAGAAGAGCTAGAGCACGATCTACTTTTGAGGCGAGTACTTCTATCCTTGTCTCTTTTAGTATCTTGATCTTAGTGCATGAGATATAGTCCTGATAAGTAGTTTGAATTACCTTGACTCTATTCACGTTATTTTCTTATGTTTGATACTTAGATGCTTGCTATTTATGATATTCTATTTATTATCCATGCAGTCTTGTACTTTTGATTATCCATAATTGGGAGTGATACACACCATACACGTATGCACCCAACTGCGATACACACCATACATAGGGACTTGGTTACATACGTGTATGGTGTGTCTCATAGGTATTTACTTCATGTGATGCTTATGTTGTTTTATTGCTGGATATATTGCTGTTTGGTACATACTTATATGGTGTGCATCATAGGTCGTTAAACACGTGTATTGTGTGTTTCATAGGTGTCCACCCTATATGAGTTTATTTTTTCTGTATTATGGTATTTACCTATATGTGATGTTTCCATATGTGTGTGATGCTCATTTCATTATGCACTGCATACCATCGCATGTTGACGACCATTGTCTCCCTTATGGTCCAGAGGGTCTTCAGTCATATTTCTGCCAACTCGGCCACTTAGGTAGTGGTGTCTGGAGTGGAGTAGTTTGTCCTGTCGTGCCGCTCGACCACTTAGGTAGTGGTAGCTGGAGCATCATGCAGACAGAGATCTCTTGTTGTAGCTAGATAGCTATCCTGCATCCTGACCACTCGGCCACTCAGAGTAGTGGTAGCTGGAGTGTGATCAATTATCACCATCCCGCCCCCCTTGGCCACACAGACGTCGTGGTAGTTGGAGGGGTATGCTGGAGTGACTATACTTTGCATATGCACTTAATGTGTATTGCATATGCATATGACTTCTGTTGCACTTGCATGTGATGATTGTGCACTTGATGGATACATGTACATATATATAGATGACTTTCCTATGTATGTGATAACACTCATAGGTTGGAGTTAGGTTTTATATCAAATACTAGACTGTGTTAGATTGGTTAATAATATTGTTATGCTATTGGGAGATTTCGGGTTATGTTACGGTAGAGTTGATTATATGTACTGTACTTGGTCATATACACAGTAGAGTTCTTCCCATGAGACTGTATGTATCTTGATCTCTTACTGTTATAGTTATCATGCACTATCTTTTTTATACCCGCGGAGTCATTTGGACTCACTATCCCATGTTTGTGTTTATTTTTCTTAGGTATCAAATAGATGTTATTATCGCCGGGAGATCCTGTCTTCCTGTCCCGCGCCACATGGAGAGTTTTCTGCATTTCTGATTCATTACACTTTATTTCATTTTGGTTTCTACACTTACGTTGTAATAAGTGAATTCTGTTGTGGATTTAGATTTCCCTTTGATACTTGCTTTGGACATTATATTTCGATGTTAAACCATGTCGGCACACACTTTATTTTTATCTGCATTTGGTTTGTTTTTCTTATATATTGATTTGGTTATTTGGATATTATTATTTGCGTGTGTTTTGTCTTGTATAAATTGTATGAACTTATTCCAAATTGTATCGATTATATCATCATTAAAGAATACTATTCGTATGATCGGACAAATATACCTCTAGGTGTGACACTTTCTGTGAATGTACAAGCAGTAAATACTGATAAACACCCTTAGGAAGAGCCAACGTTGAGCAAAGCAGCCCAAACAATGATGTAGTGGAATGATTTTTTTTTTCTTTCAATTTTTTAAAAATTTACGGTTTGTTTCAATTTTGATAAATTAATAAATAATTTTTTTTTAATTAACGATTGACGTAAACATATTGAATTGATCGATCATTTATTATAAATATTTTTTATTTTTTTAATAATAGATAAAAGCTATTTATAAAATTAAATTAATCATTTTAAAATTAATTAATATAAATTAAATAATTGATGCTAATTTTAAAAAACGATCACTAAAAAGAGTACCATTATTATTTTGGGAAGAAAGGAAGAGGTATAAGGTAGCTTTTGTTGAAAAATTATTTTTATAATTGATAAATTCAATAAGGATACTAGCAGTGGTATGGCACATGGGGATCAGGGTGCGACTGTCCCTAGGTGAATAGAAAAACTTACAAAGTTTAAATTTATTTTTTTTACTAACGATTTAGGAAATACAAATTAATCAAAAATAAATACAATATAAAAAGAAGAGACTTAATACTTTATTTGGTTTATAATTCATAGGTATTTGTTATGTCATGAAAATACTAGTCCGTAAGACCGAATGATAATCCCTAGTAATAATATAGGAAATAATCGATATTAAACCAATAAAACTCAATCGATGCAACATAAAAGTCTATAAATTCTAATGTACTAATGCATGTATGCATGATCATGTGTACCTACTAACTAAACAAGATGAAAATTATACTACTACAAAAAATAACTCAAATAATCGATGAAGGAAGAAAATCATAACCTGAGGCAATAGAAAAGAAATCAAACATCTCAAAAAGAGAATCAAACTCGAGTGGGACCGATAGCCATGACTTTTAGCGACACGACACATCTTCTACCTGCTGACCTGGAAGTCAAAGGAAAATAAAGGATAGTGAGTACAAAATATTTAGTGAGTAAAAGACAGATAGTGCATGAACCTACACAGTGTAAGGAGATCAAATGAAGCAGTCTCAGATAATGTTACTAACTAATATAAATATCAGCTAACCAATAGAACCAATATAACCATCTACTAATCTGATCAACCAGGTATGATAACTAAATCGGGTGTATAGACTGTACATCTAAATCCTGCATAAACCAATCACATAACAAACATATAACAAGTACTAGCTGCACGCAACAATATGCTACCATGAATGGATCTCGTGGGCAGTTAAGGTGTGTACATAGCTATCTAGCTATTGACTACAAGCAACAACAAGCTATCACGAATGGGTCTCGTGGGCAGTTAGGGTGTACACATGACCATGTTTGCACGCAATAATATGCTACCACGAATGAGTCTCGTGGGCAAACAGGGTGGGGTAGCTATCTAGTTACGGACTGCGGACAACAATATGCTACCACGGATAAGTCCTATGGGCAGTTCTAATGTATAGGCATACAACACAAAAATATCAAACAAGCAATAATAATCACATCCCAGAGTAGATATCTACAAGCTACATTATGGTCTGATTTCACTAATGTATAGACACAAGCCTAAATAACTGACACAGTTCTTGTAGGATACTCGATATCCTACAATACAATATGATTTTACTAATGTATAAGTACGAGCCTATATAACCGGACACAGTTATGGTAGGATACTCGATATCCTACATTACGATATAATCTTACCAATGTATATGCACAAGACTAAATAATCGACATGAAATGGTATAGTCGATATCTTACACACGGTATGGTCATACTAATATATAAGCATAAGCCTAAATAACAATAAAGGGCTCAGTAAAATACTCGGTATCCTATACTACGACATGATCTTACTAATGCATAGACACGAGCCTAATAGTCAATAAGGCCTAGTCGAATCCTCGACATCTATACCACGATATTCTATCGTTAATATAAGGGCACAAGTATATTTGCAAAATAAATAGCAGGATAGCAATGAGACTACATAGATACTAGTAGATTAAAATAAGATCAAACAATAAGTATCAATCTCAAGAAATAACAGAGTAGAGTTATAGTAAGCAAGTAAATGCTGCTTAATCAGTATACAATAAAAAATAATCATGTGCTAAGGTCAAAAAATTAAAGAGATCATGCAAGAATTATCCATCTCTCAACATAGAATGCCCTTTGATGTCCTCAAATCAAAGAGCATGTCTCTAGCTCGCATCTACATGTAAGGTATGTAAAGAATTAACGCATTAATCACCCTATTTATTAATTAATCCTTCTATCAATTAATTAATTCATCAATCTATTTAATAATTCAATTAATCCATTAATCAATTAATTACAGCTTAACCTTAATTAGTTGAATATCATTTGATTAATCAAATGAATCAAATATTAATGAGTCATCCTAATTAATAATTTTAATTAGTTAGTTAATATACCAATTAACAAATCTATTAATAATCAATCCAACTCTAATTTTAATCTTTTAACCTATTAATTAGCTATTAATTATTCACTTAATTAAACAATTAATTCATAGAATTTGTTAATTAATCCAATCATTAACAGTAAACTCTAATTTACCTCCTTGCTGCTGATATCCAACGGAGACACGCGGGTGTCGGTTGGCGGCCGATAGCTTGCGATGGGGAACAGGGAAAAGCGGCTTGATCTTTTAGTGTAACCCACCATTTCTTCTTATTTTCTCTTCTCGGCAACACACGACACACAACGGTGTCAGGTGGCGACAGTTGCGACTACTCATGACTGCTCACGACGGGGCACAGTAAATAAGCGACAGCGGCCTTCGGGACGGTAGCAGGGCATTCGGGATGGAAGCTAACCTCTGGGACGGTGGCACAAAATAGGGAGGCCAACAATAGAGGAACAACCGATGTGGGTAGCCATGTGTTGTGTGCGCAAGCACGTGCTAACGTCGACGTCGACGTCTAGCTTTTAGGATGGCGACATCGATGAAGGAGAGGTAGGGGAAAGGAAAACATGGCACTGACATCGGTTGCTCACGAGCAGCTGCCGATGCTGAGTCGAATGGGAGGCGGAACAACGCCGCGAGCTTGGGTGAGGGAGAGATATGTACGGGAGAGGGGAAAACTTAGTTTTTTTTTAAAAAAAATTAGACTTATGTTAATAATTCTAATCAACTCTCAACTTAAATAGATACTCTAAATGGGTATTTCTAAATCCCAACCAATTTACCCCGATAAAATATCTTAGAAATTCCCTTTAAATTCTGAAAAATTTAGTAAAATTCTATATATTTTGATAAATTTATATATTAATTATTTTACTATTATTTTCTCAAATAACTTCAATTAGGTCCCGATTTTAATCAATTTAAATTCTTATTATCTCATATATTAAATATATATTTTTATATACATGTTTACTCATTTTTTTTCCAGTATATTACATTCTCCCCTACTAATAAAAATTTGGTCCCCAAATTTACTAGTTGAGGTGTAACACTAAGGTATTCTCATCTAAGAGGTAATACTATGTTAATCTATTATAGTATTTGGAAAAGTCCTTAAACGTCAAGGATCAAGTTTCCCTTATAAAGTTACTTGATGGTCTACTTCTAAAGTAGATGATCACTATTCTGTGGGTTATGAGCCCATAGTGCTTTCGCTACTCTCACATTATTGTCTAGCTATGTTGTGGAATAACATCCACTATGTGCAAATGGTGTTCCTAGCTGCATCTGAAGTCCTTTGTGCATATTCATAGTGAATGGTGGGCTTCGTTCGTCCATGTGCCTATCTGAAATGCTGTACTAAAATGAAGTTTGTACTCATGGCTCGTCGAAAACTCTACCAAGGGATCAAAAAGTCAGTTTAATGGGTCGGTAGGAAATGGGAGGACTTGCTTTCTCGCTCAATGATCACCCTAATCAAATCATGCACCTTCCAAAGTCCATTATACTATGTTCCCATTTCCACTTAGGTACAAAATTAAATCTTCTGAAGTAAGCTTGTTGGTCTCTGATGCTTTCTGTGGGTTATGACCTCACCATGCTTCCATTGTGCCACTTTGATGTTCTACTTTCACTTGGCTCACCTCGCTATGAATGGTACACCCCGTCGGTTCATGTATCTGAGGGTGAAATGCTACACCCAAAAGAAGTTTTGTACACATGACTCGTTAGAAGCTCGGCCAAGTGCTCTGAAAAGTCAATACTATGAATCGGTGGAAAATGGGTAGACTTGGTTAATCAGCGAACGATCACCCAAATCGTGTCATGCCCCTTCTGTGGAGTAATGTTATTGGCTTATGATAATTTGTCTTCACTTGTTGCCTTATCATGCATCGAGCTATGATTTTGCAATGTCTTTCATGTCGTTCCACTAGGAGAGCATTTTATGTCTTAATACATACGGGTACCTCCCGAATGAACCCCAAGATCATGATCGATGCACTTCTTGGAGTAAGTCTTCTTTAACAAGAGGTGCCTCAAGATCAGAGAGTCTCATCTTCATCATGTGAAAACTCTGTCTAAGAAATCTTACAAAGGGTAGCCAAAATGCATATCTACTGAACTTCACGTATACGTGTTATCTTCGTAGGATCCCCAAAACTATGTGGAGACGTTGCTCATGCTCCTCCTCCGATCATGGGTGTATTAGGATATCAAATTCATGACAACTGATCCAAACACTCTAGAATGCACGCTTCATTAGATTCATGAAAACGGTCGGAGCATTGGTAAGTCCAAACGACATTACCAGGAACTCACAATATTTGTATCGTGTGTGGAACATCATCTTCTACACATCTACATCTCTTATTCTAAGTTGTTGATATGATGATATTAAGTCAATCTTAGAGTATACACAGGTGCTCTTGAGTTGATCGAATAGATCCTTTATTCATGACACGGGGTACTTGTTCTTGATGGTCAATGTATTAAGTTGTCAATACTTGATACACAATCTCAGCGATCCATCCTTCTACTTAACAAAGAAGATGGGAGCTCCCCAAAGAGAGACACTAGGATAGATAAATTCTCTATCTAACAACTCTTGCAGCTCCAATTCTTCCAGTTCCTTTGGCGCCATTCAATATGGGGTAATTGATATTGGAGCCATCCTTAGAAGTACCTCAATCGTGAACTCCAATTGCTTTCAGGTGGCAAACCAGTAAGTTCGTCCGAAAATACATCAGGGTATGCTTGTACGATGCAAACATTCGAGAGGAGTTATGTACTATCCTCGTAGGTCTTATCAATGATAGTAGGAACCCTTGACATCCAAGAGATAGCAATTGCTTGGCTTATAGTGCCGAAACAAAATATTCCTTTGTCATTAGTCACAACGAATTCCCAAGATGGTTGGTCTAGAGATTGAAAGTTACTACTCTAGCTCGACAATCGATGGTCACATGATAAGTGGTCAACCAGTCCATGCCTAGACTGATGTCAAACTCCACCATTCCTAATGCTTATCGATCTATGGCTAGGGTATGCCTATCAAAGTCTAAGGGCAACCCTTAACTTCTTAACTGGAAGTCAATACTTTCCTTGATGGTATTATTTCAGCTAATCCATATGATCACGGTGTTGGAACTCTCCTAATTTTACCTCTACTGCCTCTCTGATAGAGGGTCCAGACATTATGATCTGAATGTAGGCTTCAAGACCTTGGGTGCATAGAACATGCGGTCATATTCTTGAGCTATTAGGTGAGGGCAACATTCGGAGAGTTGACTAAACTCTGCCTTGAAATTTATTATGCTACGTCGCCCAACTTAGGGTTTAGGAACTCTTAAGATGAACCACTAAAGTAGCAAAAATCTATCTCTAAAAAGCATTTCGAAATCATTGCCAAGTGATATTCTGTTCCTCGGAGGTCGTCTTCTGCAATCTTCCGCCATCTCTGCATCATTGCTAGTTCCACCATCTCTGCATGATTGCGGCTCATATATCCAAATGTACCTTTGATGTTTTCTAACCAGGCATGAGTGATCCATGGGTCAGAATCTCTCATGGAATAGAGAACATCGATCCTCTATTAACTAATCTAGTATTGGTATACGCGCTTTGTCCATTACCAAATTAGTAGTGACAAGGGCGGAAATTATTGTTGGTGTTTCCTGAGACTGTGATCCTTGATCTCCAATAGATGGTTGATGGGCTCGACCCCTACTTTTTGACTCATCATTAGTCGGCGCCTCCGAAGAGCCAATATTTTATGCATCATGGTCGAGTCCCTAAGTGTCAACTGGTCACTTCTGTGGTCGACCTCGACAACAACCGTGAATAGGACTGTCTCACTAAGTGCAATCCTGCTAAACCAAGTAAGTGAGTACCTAAATAGACAGATATAGACACAACTAAAGATATACCAACTTCTTATAGCTCAAAGATGTCCTTCGGCTTGCTTGGAGTCCCAAAACTTGGAAAATAGAAATGAGATGAAAATCCCAGAAACACAAAACCCATAAACAAAATTGAACCATGCTTTGATATCAATAAAATTGTCACGCCCTAAGGGTATACTTGTCTGCAAGATCGGACGGTATCCCTTAGTGACAATATAGGAAATAATCAATATCAAACCAATAAAACTTAATCGATGGGCAACAACTGGTATCGACTGCTCGTGAGCAGCTACCGACGCTATTGGGGTTGCAAGGTTGCAAAAAAGTCCTACATTGAAAACACATGGGAAAGATCATGAGCTTATAAGGGAAAGATATCTCCATTGTTATGAGGCATTTTGGGTAAAGTCCAAAAATAAAATCATGAGGGCTTAGGCCCAAAGTGGACAATATCATACCATTGTGAAGATATTTAAATTTCTTCCGTCCTAACAATTGATATCAGAGCTCAGACTACCAGAAGGTCTAACCGTCGACTGTGCCTAAGAGTTATGGTCTAATCAAGCCATGTGAGTAGAATATTGACCTCGAACAAAGGAAATAGGGGCTCTCATGTTCAGATCAAGAGGACCAGACACCAGACAGGAAGTCTTGGTGGACAACCAGATAGAGAAGCCCTAGTTGCGGTTAGGCAAGGAAGTCCTAGTAGGTCGGGTGGACCGAGGGGAAGAAAGGCTAGTGGATCGAGAATTGAACATCAAACAGATAGACTTTCCGCTTGAGGGAGGGGGGGGGCCTTGTGGTCCTTCGTTTGAGGGGGGGGGGGATTGTTGAGGTTCCAAATAAAATTCCACATTAAAAATACATGAAAAAGATCATAGGCTTATAATGAAAAGATATCTCCATTGGTATGAGACCTTTTGGGTAAAGTCTAAAAATAAAACCATGAGGGTTTAGGCTCAAAATGGACAATATCATACCATTGTGAAAATATCTAAATTCCTTCGGTCTTAACTGTTGGTTCAGTTTGCATTAATAGTCTAACCCTAGATTTTGATGTATGATAACATGTTAAAGTTAAATTGTTATTATTTTAATCACTTGAGCTAAGTGTGCAAGTTAAATAACTTGACAGATCTAGATGACCAGACACTAGGCTGAAGTCTAGATATGTGATTCTAGCAGGAAGTCCAGCTGGGTTAGAGAGAACCAGCTAACTTAGGCACCGGTCTAACTTAGGTCCAAAGTGAAACTCTAAGTTGAGACCATGATTAAATCCTGGTCGTGGTAAGATTGGATTTAAGTCATAATTACATTTGTACATGCATTTATTATTTTATTCTAACTCTGTGTTGTAGGAAGACTAACATTTTGCAGAGTTGAAATTTATACTTGTTCAGTCGATCGAACATATTTATCAGTCGACCGAACATAGTGAAGATCAGCAGAATTCAACTCTTCGTCAAGAAGTTCGGTCAATCGTACGTCAAGGATCAGTCGATCGAACCATGGGATAAGACTAGAGAGTTGATCGGATCAGATAAGCCGAGGGAGGATCGGAGGATCGGAGGATCAGTCAACCGAATGGCAATGATCTGTCGACTGAACACAAGTTTCATCCCGAAGAAATAAAATTTGGACGGAAAGCTGGGCTGATTCAGAAGGATCAGTCGATCAATCATGGAGGATCGGTCGACCGGTAAAGTTTGGATCGTGAAAATTGATCCCGAGATCAGTGGATCAGATCAGATTCAACTTCACTATAAAAAAAGAGGGTTCGAAGCTTAAAACATAACAATTTTTTTTTAGAACGCTCCTCTCGACTCTCTGCGCTAAAGATCACGCTCAAGTAACATTCTACGCCGAGACCTTCACCAACACTCAAGCCAACATCACTATTATTCTAAGTATTGGGTAACAAAGTTCTTTATTCATTTTCTTATACTTGCTTAAGTTGGTGTAATGTTGTTACACCAACTTTATTTTGTATTCGGTTTCTTTGTCTGAGAGTTTTTTGGAAGTGAATTAGTGGATTGCCCAACGATACGATCCGAAGGGTCATGGGCCTTGTAGTAAGAGTCGACGAAGGCTCCAAACCAATTAAAATGAAAGTGTTTCAATTTTTTATTGTCTTCCGCTACACGCTTGATTTTCGACGAGTTTTTTAAAACCAAAATGAAAGTTTTTAAACACGTGATTCACCCCCTTTCACGTGCACTCGATCCTACAAGTGGTATCAGAGCGGGGAAGCTTGATTTTAGTGTAACCAATAAATCAAGAATTTTTATTTCTTTTCAAGTTTTTCTTTAACTATCTATTTTTCTCTCGCACTACTAATCCCAAGAACGAGTCAGAAATTTTGTTTTTAGTTTTTGTTCTTGCAAGAACTCAATGGCACAAAATGAGAGTTACAACACCGTCCGCTCACTGCTATTCAGCGGAGATGACTTCCCATGCTGGAAGAAGAGAATGGAAGTCTACCTAAAGACTGACATCGAGTAATGGTTCACGGTAAGACGAGGGTACACAACTCCAACGGACAACTCCGGAAAAATCCTTGAACTAGAAGAGTGGAACCCAAACATGAAGAAGAAGGCTCAGACTAACAACAAAGCCCTGAACACTCTTCAATGCGGGCTAACAAAGGAAGAACCGAACCGGGTCAGTCCCTTCGACAAGGAAAAAGAGTTGTAGGACAAACTAATCGAGCTTCACGAGGGTACAAGCGACACCAAGGTAACAAAAAGAGATTTACTTTTAAATAGTTTATTTAATATTAAAATGCAGGACAGAGAAACCGTAAGTTAGCTACACGCTAGGATCAAGGATATCCTCAACGGTCTCCACCTAATCGGGCACCAACTCGAGAACCGCGACATAATAAGGTACGCTCTCAACTCTTTTCCTCGAAATGCACTGTGGGCATCTATCATAGATGCCTATAAAGTTTAGAGGAATCTTTCCAAATTAAAATTAGATGAACTTTTTTGTGAATTAGAGCTACAGGAACAAACTAATTCAAAACAAGTTGAGAAGGGTATTGCTTTTCTTGCATGTTCTACTAAGGAGGAAAAGACCAAAGCCCGAACCAAATTTGAGTCGAAAGACGAGTCCGAATCCGAATATGACGAAGAAGGACAACTGGTGAACATGATAAAAAAATGTTCACCAGAAGGAAGAAAGACTTCTCCAAGAAATATCTACATAAATTGACCAAGTCCTCATCCAACACCACAAAGGCCAACATCACCTTCTATGGATGTAACAAGAAGGGGCACTTCAAGCACGAGTGCCCAAATTTGAAAGAAGATAAGTCCAAGAAGACTAGAAGAAAGAAGGTACTCAAAGCCACTTAGGATGAGTCTTCTTTAGAAGAATCAAATGCTGAAGATCTGAGGCAGGCAAGCTACCTCCACTGATGGCAACCAAACCCGAGTCAGAGAGCGAACCTGATGAAGAAGATGAGTCTGAATACGAGTCAAGTCTCGGATCCATATCTAGTTCAGAAGGAACCAATGATGTAAAATTTATACTGCAAGTTTCTTTAGAATAATTGCATGTTTGAATAAAAAATTAATTAAAACTGAGGAACAAGCTAAACTCCTCCTTAAGGAATATAATATCCTTAAGGAACAAGTATCCTCGAGCTCTTTAACTAACCAAATCCATATGCAAAACTTGAGGAAGAAAATTCTGTCTTGAAAGGTCAAGTGAAAGAACTTCAAGGACAGTTAGAAAAGTTTATCTCAGAAACCAAGTACCTAAACATAATACTTGGATCCCAAAGAGTCGTGTACAATAAGTCCAGACTCGGATACAAATAAAACTCTATTTGTAAATCATTTTTATCCCTGACTCAAATTAAAAAATAATCTAAAGCTTGGGTTCTGAAAGTTTACCTAGCTAAGCAAGTAGAACCTAATCAATACTATGTACCTAAAATTGAGATACATTATTTAAAATCAAAACCAAAGTTTTATGATTCAGGGGGAGACTCCAAATTAGTTGACACCTCAAAATATAACTTACCTAGTTGGGTAGCCAGGACTAAATAAACATGGGATAGTTTTAACTTGTAAAATAATATTAGAGAAGATTGGGATGATAGTAGGTTAGGGAGACTTTGTCAATGCATGTCTAGGAAGAATCATATGTGTTCAACCTGGTGCAATCGACTTAGTGGAACTAACTGAAGCTATCCCAGTCCAATCTAAGCTAGTTAGACCAATGTTTAATATTAAGTTCCTTGGGCATGACTATTTGAAAAACTTTATCTTAGGCATGTGGTTACTTTAATGATGTCAAGGTGACTTACCACAACCTAGAAGTTTATTCAAAAAATGTCTGCTTGGTGGACTCAAAGCTAAACTTGAATCTAACACAAGTTAAAATAACACAATATAAATAACTCAACTCATCTCACAAAACTATAAGATTACCTTGGTTGAAAAACTAGATCAGGTGAGATGATTAAGAATCTTAATTAAAAACCATAATTTTAATCCTTAATTAATTTTAAAATCTGAATTAATTCCTAATTAAATTTAAATCTTAATTAATTTGAATTAATTTTAATTCTTAATTATTTTTCAAATCTTAATTAACTTTTAATCTTAATTAATTTTTAAATCTTAATTAATTTTAAATCTTAATATTAATTAATGACTTATTAAAATTTATCTAAATAAAGAATTAATTTCAAAACGTAAATAAATTTAACTTCTTTTTAAAACTTATATTAAAAATTCTTTTCAAAACTTATTTTAAAAATGCTTTTCAAAACTTATTTTAAAAATTCTTTTTAAAACTTATTTTAAAAAATGCTTTTCAAAACTTGTTTTAAAAAATGCTTTTCAAAACTTATTTTAAAAATATTTTCAAAACTTATTTTAAATATTCTTTTCAAAACTTATTTTAAAATTTTTTTTTCAAAACTTATTTTAAAAATTCTTTTCAAAACTTATTTTAAAAATTATTTTCAAAACTTATGTTAAATACGACAAATAAAATAATTAAAAATCATGCGTGTTGACCGGGAAATAGGATAAAAGGAATTGTTGGAATTTTTCAGATTTTTTCTGGAATTTAACGGAGCTAAATCGGCAAGATCACGGTGATATAAATAAGGGGCTTTAAATAAGGCCTATTTGATATATCAAATAAATTAAGAGTTGATTGTTTTAATTAAACCCTAGGTTGAGATTAATTAACCTAGGTTGAGTTTAAATTAACTTAAGTTTTAAATCTTAAACCTAGGTTTTAATTTTCGTATTTGTTTCTTCAAATTCCCGATTAATCCCCGAAATCTGCCGCCGCTCTTTGCGACTTGCCCCGAAACCCTTCCTCTCTGTTGCCGCCCTTCGCCTCCCTTGCCCTTCCGCCGCACAAAATGCTGCCGCCGCTGTCTATAACTTCCTCTCCTCCGCTTCGGCAGCCTCCGCTCCTCTCTCGCGCTGTCCTCATGCTTCCCAATCCCCCACCACGTCCACGCCCGATCCCTCCCATGGTGCAACGATCCTATGAGGCGTGGAACTCTCGCTTGCTTCACCCTTGCAGAGTCTGATTTTGCTAAATTGGGCGGCAGTGACAATAGCGGAGACGGACAAGGAGAAGGCAATGATGAGGATCTACTCCCCCTCCTTCGCGACCTAGCTGATAGCTTCGTTCTCCCTCCGGATTACCTGTCGAAGCTCCCTCGCGATCTCCGTCTCGATGTAAGATCGCCCACTTTAGCTTCGTTCATCATAATGTGGGGATTTCTGCAACACTTTTTACGGAAATGAAAGTTATTTTAATTGGATGCAATTAACTTTGGAAACATGATTTTATTTTACTTTTGATTGTGATACAGAATGATCTTCTTAGTGTATGGTATAGTATCTCAGAGTTGCGTGATTCAGTTGCTATAAGAAGGACCCATGTCCAGCATCTGCAACAGAAGATGAAATTGGGTGCGATTTTGAAAGAACAGGTAGATGTGATTCATTTAGTTCTATCACCGATCCACTAATGATGTCTCGTGTATATACATTCCTCTATTTACATTTTTTCTCACTTCTTTTATCATTCTTGCATAAGATTTAAAGTGCCTTTTGGACAATAAGATCTTGAAGAATGTTGAAGTTTCATCTATTTTTTTTTGTCGAGTAAAAGCATATACATGGAAATAAATTATAACGTATCTCATACATGGACAGCTGGACTTTTGATTACTGACCCTGTTTTAACTTGAATCCAAATATTAATATTTTGTCAATGCCGCTGAATCAGAATTTGTACTGTTATTTTTTTTAAGTAAAACAACATGAATGGAACTAAATGATACATGGACACAGGGACTTCTGATTACTGACCCTGTTTTAGCTTGAATCCAAATGATGATATTTTGTCAATGCTACTAAATCAGAATTTGTACATCCAATGAAATGTTATTACTTGCACTATTTTATTGCTTCATTGATGATTTTTTTGAACTGTTTTGTAGATTGCATACCTCGAGCATTATGTGACCTTGGAGAGAGAACATGCGAGCTCTTTATGCGGGACAATTGAGGCTGTTAAAGCTGGTACATCACGCCTTTCTGTTACAGGAGCAAGGGTATTTGCATAGCAATGAATCATTACCCATTTGACTTTTTTTGGGTGTAATTTCAGTCAAATAAAATTTTCAGTTTTCTTTTGATTTTTTTTTATGGTTCAGGCAAATATACTTGATGTGAAGAAAGCTATTACTTCAGCAGTTGATATTATGCAAGCAATGGCCTCCTCCATTTGTTACTTGCTACCTAAGGTGACTTGTTGACTAATTTTCACTTTATTTGTTTCTTCTTAATTTGACCAGTGAGGATTCTGAAGATACCTAATCATACTTTTATTGATATTTTAGAATTGTACTCAATTTTTTTTTAAAAGATAGCTATGAGAGTTCTTAAGCACTCATATTGAGTTGAAGGTGGGTTTCCAACACAAGACCTTGGCAACAACTTCCTCTAAGATCCTTACCAACTGAGCTAGTTGGTACTCTCAAAGTTGAATATGCCCCCTGTGCATAAACTTCTAGGAACTTTTTATAAACAGTTCGTATGGGTTAACTCTGCAATAGATAATATATCCCAACATGTTGATTGGATTATAGTGCGTGTTTTTTGCATCTTTCAAATGTCTATAATCCGTATGGAATAACTTCCAATGATCAAATTAATTGCAATGTTATGAACTCCTTTTATTCCATGAATAGTTATGATTTTCTTTAAAAAAAAGAAGCACAAACACTTGTTTATGCCTGCATTGTTCACATGTGAATCCTTTCTATATCAAGTTATAATCGCAATTGGATGACAAATTTAACATTTTTGATTTGATTGCAATAACTTTATTCTGGAGATCCTGATATCCTCAATTTCACTTTCACAATGTGGATACAAGTTTTTTTTGTTTCCTTTTTTAATTGGAAGATGAACTGAAGATTTGGATATGGTTATCAGGTTGAGGGCACAAAGACTCTAATTTCTAAGCTTTCGGCTATTGTAGCAGCAGACAAATTTTTCCTCGAGCAGTGCAGAGATTTACTAGGTTTAGTAGCAGCAATGCAGGTCGGTTGGAAAAAATGGTTATGCTATAATTAAGCACATTAGCAATATCCTTTTCTCTTGAATCTGCATAAAACTTGACGGTATACTTCAGATATAGACATTTTTTATATACAGTCTGAGCTCAGACTTATAGCCCAGACTGAGTTATTTCTTGATAATAATGTGGCCGCTCATTTTCAGATGGGCAGGGAAAAAAAATCTAAAATAATTCAATCCTTCATTTCTTTCAACATCCAACTTATTGCAATTTTCTTCTCGACTTATATATATTTCATGGCACAGATGGAGTCTTCCAGCCTTAGAGCACATTTGATACAACTTAGACAAGATTCCAGTCAATTACATAAGGCAACGACAGCAATTCCAAATTCCTCAGATGATGTGAGCTCATTCTCCATGTGGACGACAACTTCGGGATTATAACATTACGTTTTAGGTCTGCAACCAATTTTCTATCATTGTTTTCTTTCTTCTTTATTTATTTTTAATTTTTTTTTTCTTCCTCCTCTTTCCAAAGGCAAGCCATATTCTTTTTCAATGTAATTTGTCACTTTGACAAATCTTTGACAAATGTAAAAAAGTAGGATAGTATGGACCAAGGGTCGCACAAGTCCTGTAAACATCACGATCCTTGTGCATAGAATACTAACAACTTGTTTTTATGGCTCATAAGATATGCCGGGCATCAGTCTCTGTTCGTGTCCTTGATCTGTGATTAATACCGACCTTTTTGAGTTGTTACAAGATTGTACTGGACCTGTTTTGATCTTCTATGTAGCTTTCCTGTGAGTTGTTACAAGATTATAATTCGAGGAATCATCAATTGACAGTCTATAAATGCGAAACACAATCTATACATAAAATTTCAAAATATTCATCTTTAGTGAAATTTAAATATGAATCCTCTCACTGTTCTATCACTGTATGAGACCGTGAGGACATTTCAGACGAGGCTTATAAAATAAACCGAAATGATACGCTACGTGAAATGGGAACGTGAAAATTAACGTCAACATCCACGTGAGCATAGCTGGCTGGTTGATTTTCTTTCTTCTTTCTTTCTCCCTTCTTCCCGCCCATTCCTTTCTTCTTTCTTCCCGTTTTCCCGTTTTCCCGACGACCATAGCTTCCCCTCCCGTGGCCTCTGCTCTTACTTTCTGCCCTGCATCCTACCTCCCTTTCTCCCGTCCGTTTGACCTCCGGTTGTGTTCGTACCCGTTTGACGTCGCTCGGTCCGACCGTCCGTGCCTTCCACCGTCCGACCGTCTGACCCTCAGCTCTGTTGTTGCACCCTTCTTCACGCACGGTAAGTGATTTTGTTTTCATTTATCACAAACTTATGGTTTCTCTCTAGATTATAACTCCCAGCCCGTGGTTTGAAAATGTGGTACAAACAAATTTTAATGTGTCGTGTGTAGTTTGAAAATGTTGCCCGTGGGTTTAGAAATTGTGAAATCAACCTGTTTTGTTGATTGGGTTGTTTGAAATTAAAATTTGGTAGGAATGAGCTTTGGTCACTAGGTCACCAAGGTGTTCGATAAAATGCCTCAATGAATTAAGTTATTGTTTGTGATGGATTGTTTCTCCAATGGCCTTTCTTTTGATCATTTACCAATTTTGGCAATTACCAATCACGTGTAGTTGTGTGCCAATGGTTAATGTAGTATGCCCTTTCTTTTGATAACACAATGGTTGTCTTTATAGTATGCCAAGGGTTAATGTAAGGGACTTAGTTCTCAGTTATGAATAATTTGAGAAGTGTTCTTCCTGTGTAGTGACGACTTATTTATTTGAATCATGTTGTTATTGGGAGTTATAACCCTTATGAATAAAATTCTCTTTGTTTGAATTTAGGTTCTAAAACTGCCATGGAGGAAGAAATGATTGAATCATTTGTGCCACTGAATGATAGTGATTTGCAAGCGTTGGGTGATTCGTCGAGCTCGCAGCGAAATGATACTCCACAAGTTGGGATGCATTTTTCATCTTAAGAGGAAGCTCATACAATAACAATCAATCAATCAAGCCTTATCTCATTATGTGGGGTCGGTTATATGGATTCTTTTACGCCATTGGGCTCTATCTCCTATTATATCATCATTTATATTTAAATAAATGTTATCTTGTTTTATTGTTGCTAACTAAGTCTTTTTTGATCTTCCTCTTCCTCGTTTGATTTGTGTAGTTGTCATTGTTTCACATCGCCTAACTGATGCATTTATTGGTCGTCTAAGTACATGTTTGTACCATCTCAAACGTGTTTCTCGGAGTTTTCCCTCAATAGATGTTATTCCGACTTTCTCTATAATACTCTCATTTTTTATTTTGTTCATTCTTGTATGTCCGCACATCCACCTTAACATTCTCATCTCTGTAAATCTCATTTTTTGTTCATGTGCTCGAGTCATAGCCTAACATTCAGCTCCATATAACATAGCAGGCCTAATTGTCGTTTTGTAAAATTTTATTTTAAGTTTTAGAGGTATTTTACGATCAAATAAAACACCCGACGTTCTCCTCCATTTCAATCATCCTGCTTGTATTCTATGTAAGATATTTCTCTCAATCCCTCCATCGTTTTGTAAAAATGATCCTAAATATTTAAAGCTCTCAGTTTCACATAACTCGTTATCTCCTATCTTAACAATTGTCTCATTACAGCTAATACTGTTAAACTTAAATTCCATATATTCTGTCTTTACTCAGTTTAAAACTTTTCACTTCTAGTGATTCCCGCCAAGATTCTATTAGGACCGAAGGAATTTAGATATCTCCACAATGGTATGATA
>JBBUKS010000008.1:5417089-5430145 GCA_038050645.1 Hedychium gardnerianum | reverse complement strand
AAGGGGGAAGAAGCTCTCTTTGTAGAAGAGAGTGAGGGTGAGAGCTTGTTGGGTGGTGAGAAGAAATTAGAAAAAGAAATGGAAAGAGGGCTTATGAGATGGAGAAGATGGAAGAGGAAGAGAGAAAAAGAAGAGGAAGGGGCAGGAGGCACGACCGTGTTTTGGGTTACATGACTGTGTCTTAGAGTTTTAAAACCATAGGGTCACCACATGACTGTGTTTAAAAAACATGGCCTGAGGTTATGTTTCTTCCGCCCCCTTGACACAACCGTGTGGAATAAAGCACGGTCGTGTTTTGTTTTGTTTTATTTATTTTTGGTAGGTAAAAAGAAGAGAGAATTGGCACAACCGTATCTTGAGTTTTGCTAAGAAGGGGCATGGTTGTGCTTGGGGGCATGACCTGCATTTGAGAAGTCTCTACCTTGAAAACATGACTGTGCTTTTTGGGCACGGCCTAAGCTTGAATTCTTGCAGGAGGGAGGTATGACCATGCCTCTTGGCATGGCCTGAACTTGAGGAGTGTCTGGATGAGTGGCACGACCGTGCCTCTGGGGCACGATTTGCTTTTGGTTCCTGCTGAAGGGGGGCACGACTGTGTATCGATAAACAAGATTGTGTGGGGGAAAAAGCCCCCTGAATCTTGCTTCTTAAGGCCCTTCTTTTAGCTTTTTAAGCTTGTTCTTCATCCATTTGCCTTCTACGCCCATGGAAATTCTATGGTCAGCTCGTGTGGGCCGTAAACCTACAAAAGAAAAGAAAATAAAATATTAACAAGATTTTTAAAAAAGATGAAAAAAGATAAAAACTAAACCTAAAGTAAATTCTTGGGTTGCCTCCCAAGAAGCTCTTGTTTAAGATCATTAGCTCGACCCCTGAATTGGCTCAACTTGGAGCCATGGCCTTCAATGGGTTATGTTCCCCTCCTCTATGGCCATTTGGGCTTGGACCCCTTCTTTCCATCCTTGCTTTCACCGGGATCATGTACTTTTCAGGGTTGGGTCCATCCATTTTTCCTTTGCCATCAGAATATGGTTCTTCTGGTGGCTTCTCCATCTCCTTCAGAGATTTTTTCTTGGACTCTACTTTTTTAAGTTCATTATACTTTTTGCAATCATCAGATACAAGTAGAGTATAAGAGGAGTTAGATAAATTAAAATAAACTTTATCCTCTCCCACCGCCAATGTGAGCTTGTGATCTTTCACATCAAATATAGCTTCGGTAGTGGCCAAGAATGACCTTCCTAGGATGATTGGGATTTTAGAATCCTCATTCATCTCCATGACCACAAAGTCGGTACGGACCAAGATGTTCCCTACCTTAACTAGTACATCCTCAAGAATACCTAGTGGGTATCTATGGGAATAATCTGCCAGTTGTAGTGTCATAGTAGCGAGTTTCAAGTTTTTCAATCCTAAATTATTACACAATGAAAGAGGCATGAAGTAAACACCAGCCCCAAATCATAAAATGCTTTTTGAATAGTAGTAGTCCCAATGGTGCATGGAATAGAAAAGCTTCCTGGATCCTTCAACTTCGGAGGCCTATAGTTTGATAATAAAGCGCTGCACTCCGTACGATTCTACCCTGTGGGTTGGCCTCAATCGGGTCGTCGTTCTCAACTTCTTCTTGGATGTGCTCATTATGTGTAGAAAAAGGAGCTGACTCTTCGATTGGTGTACTCTTGAACCCTTTAGATGTAGCAGTCACTTGGGGTTGCCCTAAGGTCTGTCCGCTTCTTAGCTCGATGACATTACAATGCTCAACTGGATTATTTTCTCGTTTTCCTAGGAATGACCCTTGTTGTCTTGAAGAAGTACTAGCTACTTGTGCCACTTGATTGTCGAGAATCTTTAAGTGATTTTCAACACTATCCATTCTCCTACAAAGATTCTTGATATCATTCTTCATTTCTAATTGGTTGACACACATTTCCTCAATTAGCTTCTCTAGGTGTGCGGGTTGTGAAGTCTGTTGAAAATTTGATGTCTGCCCCATTTGCTCTTGATTGTTGTAGCGATAGGAGAAATTTGGGTGATTTCTCCATCCGGGGTTGTATGTGTTAGAATATGGGTTGTTGGGTCTTGAGTTAAAATATTCTATTGCATCTGCTTGTTCAATCTGAGCTAATTGTGCAGTAATGGCTCAGAGTGGAAGCAGTTTCCTTTGCGTGCTCTATTTCATCACATATTTCATAGTTTATACTGATTACATTGGCCTGATTATTACTTATAGCTTCAAATTTATTTGTAAGGGAATCTATCTTAGCAGAGAATAAATCTAAAGAGTTAACCCCATGTGTTCCGGGAATTTTGATTGGGTTACTTCTTTCAGACACCCGCTGGTGATGATTCATAGCTACACTCTCTATTATTTTCTCAGTTTCATCTAGGTTGTTATTCATCAAAGCTTCGCCTGTTGCAGAATCCAAAGAGACCTTAGTTTGATAGCTAATTCCATTGTAGAAAGTGTGGATAACTAGCCACTTTTCTAATCCATGATTTGGGCATTGTCTTCATAGAGAGATTCTCCATCATTCTATCTGAAGCTAGCTATTATGTTCCTCATATGTGCTATCTTTCTTAGAGGAAACAACTTCTCCAAGAATACCTGTTCACATTGTTCCCAAGATGTAATACTGTTGGGAGGTAAGGAATTCAACCATGTCTTTGCTCTATCTCTCAATGAGAATCCAAACAATAATAGTCTTATAGCCTCTACTGCCACTCCATTTATTTTCATGGTACCACATATTTCGTAGAACGTCTCCAAATATTGATTAGGATCTTCATTAGGTCCACCCCCGTATTGATTTTGTTGTACCATGAAAATCATTACAGGCTTGATTTCAAAATTGTTTGTCTCAATAGTAGGTATAGTGATACTAGATCTGAGGCCCTTGCATAAGGTGCGACATATTCTTTGAGTGGTTTGTTTGCGATATCTAGTTGTACTTGCTCTTCTTCTGAATTATTCTACAGATTTCTTCTTCTTCTTCTGAAAGTTTATCTATCTCTAGATCAAATGACAATAGATTATTTGCAGCTCTGTGCATACAAGAACAACTCCAAATCAAGTTTTCATGTGAAGATAAAGAAAATATAATATAGAGTATGAAAACAAGAAGCAAAAAATAAAATATTTTTGAATTTTGTATGTATGAAAAAATGAAATTGCAATATTTTTGGATTATGTATAGTGTAAGCAAAAACTATTCACAAGTAAGTAAAATGAAATTACAATATTTTTGGATTATGCAAATATGTAAAATGAAATTGCAATATTTTTGGATTATTTATGTATGAACAAAAAAATACTATTTACAAGTAAATAAAATGCAAATTTTATTAACAAAAAGAAAAATGGTCTAGGCTAACTAAATCACTAGTCACTAATGTTAATCTCAAATAGTCCCCGGCAACAGTGCCAAAAATTTATTAACGAAATCGCAAGTGCATGACTACGTTGTTAGTAATAAAAATGTATCAATCCCACAAGGACTGTAGATTAATGCACTAGTGAGTTTGTAAAGCTAGTAACTAGACTAATCGAGGTTGTAAAAAGGCTTGTGAACTAAAGAGAGAGAGTGAGAAAGAGCTAGAGAGAGAGAGAGTCTTGAGAGAGTGTGTGAGGTCTAGGTCAGAGAAGAAAGAGAAGTGAGTTGTGAAGGTTGGTTTAAGAAGCGATTCTAGGTTTTTGATTTCACTATAATGTTAGATAATGTCCCTATAACATGTTCATCTCCTAATTCTTCATACTACTCCTATGTAACTAGGGTTAGTTCCTATGTCAATATCGTTTAACTCTAGAAAGTGGGTAAGAGTCGATGCCCTTTGTCACTAAGGACATAATAGTTTGGTTGAATGAGAATCATTTGTCACTAAGAATCTCCCTATTATCCAGTCTAGTAGCAACCTTAACATAGAAGCATACACCCTAGATCTACATGCATCATTTGCATACACATTTCGTCAAGCATGTATAAAACACAACACATATAGCATAAGAGGTAATATCTCATAGAAATAGAAAATTAGCATATTCATAGTTCATACATCATCAATCACATCATAGATACTCCCTAACCCTATAATGCAAGAGATCTAATTCATACACAAGGAGAGAAAGCACGAAGATATACTTAGCCGGTTGTCGTCTTAGTCTTCAGGAGTGCTCTCCTTGCTCGGATGATGGATGGATCAGAGAAAATCACATCAGATCGCTGGTAAAATCTCTGGAAATAGAGTGGTCATGGACCTTGTGTTCTCCCTAGAAGGGAAAAACAACCTCCCCTTGAGAAAGGGCTAAAATCCTTTTTTATAGGCATGGGGCACGGCCCCTGTTTTTCTGGCATACGGTCATTCCTGAGAAGCACAGCCTGCTCTTGAGTTTGGCTAGACTAGAGGTACGACCATGCCTATGAGGCACGACCATGCCTATGAGGCACGACCCAGTGTTGAGGAAGCACTGCTGGCTAGATACGGTCATGTTTGGGACACGCGGTCGTGCTTGGCGTTTTCCCATGAATGGAACATGGTCATGTCTGAGACACACGGCCATGCCCGGGCTTTCTTCAAAAATGTCACATGGTCGTGTCTAGGGAACACAGTCGTGCCTTGAGTTCTTTTTGTTGTTGAGGCACGCCCGTGCCTAGGGGGTAAGGCTAGTGCCTTGGCCATGCCAAAGAGGCATGGTCAGGTGCCTGGGCCCTAGCCGCTTTTCTTCCTACTCTGCTTTCTGCTTTGCTCTCCATTTAAGTTCCATTTTGCTCTGAAACGAATCCAGTCAATGAAAATAAAGAAAAAGTAGATCTCCGAATGATGACATAATAAAATGAGGTGTGATAACGTAGTTTATGTCAATGAAATGTAAGTAGATGTGCAATATAAAATATCTAAAAACATTTATAATCTACACACATCAATTTGCTTTCAATTTGCATTGAGGTTGGATCTTCATGGAATTGGGCTAACTTACTCCATAACTCCTTGGCATCGTTGTATTCACCTATCTTACACAAAGTATTATTAGGCAATAAATTAATCAAAAATTTTGTTACCTTATCATTAGCCTCGGATCTCTTCATTTGCTCCTCAGTCCACTTCTTCTTCTTGAAGAGCTTTCCTCTGTTATCCATTGGAGATTGAAATCCCTCCATTAGAGCAAGTCATTGCTTTATGTCCATCATGAAGAAATTCTCAACCCTTGATTTCCAATGGTTAAAGCTTCCAAACCCGAAGGGTGGAGGTGCCCGGATATTGTAACTGAATCTATCTTGGGGTTCCATTTTGAAGTTGAGCTCCTTGATGATAAGTCCTAGACTTGTTGAAATTTAGGGCTCTTCTTCGTCTTCCTCTAGATCTTTGCTCCTTTCGGTGATTAGTCCGCTGAAGAGCGACCTCATTCTGATAACACTTGTTAGGACTAGTATGACCTAGAGTGGGGGTGAATAGCCCGCTTCACTTCTTTGAACTTGATTTGCGGTGGAAAACTCGAAGCGAAGACTCCACAATAATGCTAACTCCTTTTATTTTACTTGGTATCCACTTCCTTGAGGTAACTAATCCAAGGGTCCACTCCTCACACTCACAGCTCCACTATGAATGTCTCCTTCTCAAAAACTTTCTAAAGGCGGAGAAGCCTCGTACAAACTTGAACAGGAGATTACAACAAGAAATACAACACACACAAGCAAATACAATCGAAAATAATTTTACAATGAATAATCTTGCTTGCTTGATCTCTTGTTGCTTGGAAATGCCTCTTGATCGGTTGGAAATGCAGCAACACTTCGCTTCTAACTTCTCAAGAACCACCGTGTTCATATGCTTCGCGAACCCCCTTTTCTAGGGTTTCTCTCAAACTAAAAAAAAATCTCCCAATCAATTGACCTTACCCCTAATTGATTGTTACGTCAGATCGACAATTCAAAACCTACAAAATGGCTCCTTTTGTCTGTTCAATCGATTGATAAGTCACATCAATCGATTCCTAGGCTTTCTATTCTCTCGCAAAATGCCTCCAATCGATCACCCTAATCGATTTGGAGACCTTTTGTTCACTCGAGAAACCCAGTTCAATCTATTGTCCCAATTTAGTCTCCAATCAATTACCCCAATCGATTCGGAGACCTACTATTTACTTGAGAAAACCATCTTTCAATTGTTTGGCTTGAGCCACCAATCGATTGTACTACTATTCACTTGAGAAAACCAACATTCAATCAATTAGCTTGAGCCACCAATCGATTGGCCTACTATTCACTCGAGAAAATCAACTGTGAATCGATTGGCTTGAGTCAGTACTAATCGATTGGTAACCCTAAATTCAGTCTTTCCAGGCCTAAATTCAGGTCTTGTCTAGTATCTGGTCGACCTTAACCTACTAGGACTTTCTCTTCCCAACATCTAGTCATCCGTGACCTGTTGGGACTTTCCGTTGCCCAATATCTGGTCAACGTTGATCTATTGGGACTTTCTCACTTATGCCAAGTGTTTGGTACTCCTTAACTCACTTGGACTTGTCCTTACCTAACTTCAGTTAGGACTTTCTCTTGCCTAACCTCAGTTAGGACTTTTTGATCACCAAGTGTTTGGTCCTCCCTCACCCACTTGAACTTTTCCCTTGCCAACCTTCCCATTGGGTTTTCCCTTGCCTAACCTCAATTAGGACTTTCCCTTCCATAATCTCAATTAGGAGTTCCGATCACCAAGTGTCTGGTCCTCCCTAACCCACTTGGATTTTTTTCCTTGGCAACCTTCTCACTAGTCTTTCCCTTACCTAACCTCAATTAGTACTTTCCATTACCTAACTTCAGTTAGGACTTTCCCTTGCCTAACCTTAGTTAGGACTTTCCATTGACTAGCCTTGCTAAGACTTCCCCTTACCTAACTTCAGTTAGAACTTTCACTTGCCTAACCTCCAGTTAGGACTTTCCCAAATCAAGTATCCGGTCCTCCCTTGACCTACTTGATTTCCCTCTCACATATTGTCAAACATCGAAACTCAAGCTCAAGTTAATCCGAGCTTAGTCAACTTTAACCCGAGGATGATTGCACCAACACACTTGATCAACCTTATTAGATCATAACATAATTTAACTTTGAACCTTTGTCATCATCAAAATCATGTTCAATTATCTGGTGCTCCATACACCAACAAACACCATGTTTGGTCGACTAATCCGGATCTGATTCTGCCAAATTAGCACTTTATTTTTGGATTTTTCAGTCAACTGAACCTCCAAATCAATTGACTGAACATTAATCTTTCCTTATTTTCGTGATCCGATCAGATCAAACCCCGTGTAATCTACTTAATCGGTAGATCGATCCTCCAGATCTGTCGACTGAACCTTTAAGTTTCCTTCGCAGTCTGATCTTGTCTTATCTAATCCTATATTTCCATATAGGTTCGATCGACTGATCCTAATTATCAATCGACTGATCCTTTATTTTATTTTGGACTTGGATCGTATATGGTCATGCTTATCTCTTTATGATCGGTTGACTGAACCTCCCTATTCGATCGATCGAACCCTTCTTTCAACCGAAGACTCTATTTTTTTGTAAAACAAAGTTAGCACAATAGTAATAATGATAGTCCTACAAATCATAGTTAGAAATAGTTATATATATATATATATGCATGTTTTATTCTAACAATTAGACTGTCTGATCTCGACTTTGAATTCCAAGTTGGTTTTTGAGTTGGATCATCACCTAAGTGATTTGTCCCAAATGGGACACGTCCTCACCACCTTCCAAACTGAAAGATCTCTCCACGACTTACCTTACTTATTGCCAAACATCTAGTCTAGCTGACCTTTTTGGACTTTCTTCTGCTTAGTGTCTGATCGACCCACCAAGACTTCCTTACTTGATGTCCAGTCCACTTGACCCATTAAGTCTGTTCTGCCAGATCCATCTGTTCTTTCTTTGCCTGGTATTTGGTCCTCCTAATCCACTAAGACTTTGCACCTAGTGTTTGATTTTCTTGACCCACTAGGACTTTACATGGCAAGTATCCTACACACTTACAACTCATATCAAATACATAATATCTAATTTTAAACCCTTTGACAGACATCAAAATATAAGTTTAATTATCAGTGTTGCATGCACCAACAAATGTTTCAATTAGCTAAGTGTTGAGTGATATGTATCCATGAGGACAAGGGTAAGACTCAACATAGGTAGACTCAATCTTAGAAATGATTGCAGTTAGGGTCACTAGCCGACTATTGATGGACAAAGTCAACTAGTGACTAGGAACCCATTATCCCAAATGGTTTTGATGTATAAGGGTTGACTAGTCAACTAATATAAACATCAGTCAATTAGTGTTGGAGTTGACTAATGAAACAGACAATTGATTGATAAACTAAAATTCCAAACTTATGGTAATTTAGGGTTTATATGTTAGAGAAATCAATTGTTGTGGGTTTTAGTCGACTGGATAAATAGTTGACTAGGGCAATTAACTAGGTCCAAAGAGCTAGCGGACAAAATAGTTTTGTTCATGGTTGAATCGACTAAGTAGCCAATTGATGATAAGTTATCAGTCAACTACTTGACAACATGGAAAGTAAAAAAGGAGTTATTGTTGTGTGATAATGGTCATATTTTGAGGACTAATATGTAGGATGGAACTTGATGCTAGAGAATAGCATGAATAACATTATGAATTTTATGAGCAGATATTTAAGCAAAATAATTTAAGCAATTGAATCAATCAAAGTTCACAACGAAAATAAATATAACTTATGAATTTATTCTGACAAGTATAGCTAGACCAATGTAAGCATGCATAGAATTTAACTATGATTAAGCATGCGAGTAATTGACCAACTAAAATAGTAATGTAGACACGCACAACAGTTTAAAAAATATGATTCTTATTTAAAATTTCTTCTAGGTAGAGAAATCTTACAGAAAAAAAATCTAAAAATTAGGCGCAATTAAATAAGTAAGACAACATAAATAGAAATAAAAATGTTACTCTATTCCAATTGAAAATGAAGCACCCATTGTAGCATGTCACAACACAATGAACAAAAAAGCACTTGAGCATGAGCACAGAAAATTGAGTGAGGTGGAATGGATTCCTTCTTTAAGCTTTGTCTCGAAGCCCTTATATAGTGTCTTCCCGGTCGACTAGGGTCTTCTCGGTTGACTAGGGGCTCCCTGGTCACCTATAGAGGAGTCAAATATGATCTTGACCCGACTCTCTAGGGTTGTCAATAAACTCATCATCCCGATTGCCTCGAAGCCTACCCGTACACCGTTGGTCGCCCCGAACCAGCTACGAATGCTTGGAACCTTCGACTTCACTCATCGAGAGTTATCACCATACAGTCGCCCCGAACTCCCTTCGGTCATCTGGAACTGTCAAATAGCTTCCCTATAGTTGTTACACATAATGAGTAGGATATAAGATTTAAAGTTACTCACACTTTACCTAATTTTGACCATCTAGTTTGGGTGGCCAAGCAATCAGCTTCCAACTAATTTTTCCTAGACTTTTTTTGTTAAGCAATCAGCCTCCATTTGATTATACACACTTGGACTTGTTTTGTCAAGCAATCAGCTCATCTCTTACCTACTTGGACTTGATTCACCTAGCACCCAACTAGTCATTTCCTTGCTTAGTTCTCAACCAAGATTTTAGCTGTCTAACTTCACTCACTAGAACTTTTCATTAATCAAGTTTCATTTAACTGCACACTTGACACTAAATCATTAAATTTCATCAAACCTAACTTTAACCTTAATTATACATTAAAATCTTGGGTTAAATATTGTCCTCTCAGCACCAACACAATAGAGTGATGGTGATGGACTAATCAATTGTTGGATGGCAGGCAAACTTGTAGCAAGGATTCAAATGCTATAGAAGGAGGAGCGATGGAGGCTATTAAGGTTGGCCAAATAGAATTGGTTAAATCCTATTATAAGACCTGTATTCCCTGTTCTTTTCCTATCTTGTAATCCTTTGAAATCTTGAGTTTGTAAGAGGTTTCTCCACCTCCAATAGTTGATCAAGAAGTAGAAAGATAATGTCTTTCCGAGAGTGATCCACCGATAGATCATAAGTCATGTAGTAGGAGCCTGAAGGTTGCCGAACCACATTAAACAAATGTGTTAGTGATTGGTAATGTGATTCTTGTGTATGTCTTATTTCTGCTACTAATATAGTTTTTGTGACCTTGCTTTTGAAAGCAAGAGTAAATAGAATCTCATTTGCAAGTTACAATCGCTATTCACTCCCCCTTCTAGCTTGATCATTCAGTGTTAACATCATGGAATATTATGAATTTATATTGAAGACTCTCATTTCTAGATTTATGTAATATCATAATATATTTCTCTATTTTTTATGATTTTTTGAATTATGTAAAGGTTTTAATAAATTTTTAAAATTTGGGTTTTGGAACATTAAGGATTCTAGTCAACAAAAAAAAATAGTCAACTAGAATATTAGTGTCAACAAAAGTGTCTAATTCTTGTAATGATTGATTGTAATGTATAAGTTCATACTTCATAATTGTATGTCTAGATATCTTTAGAGACTCACATTGCAAGCAAACAAAACTTAGGGCACATAGTTAGCATCCAGGAATAGAATTTTGAAACTTTCTTGATTGCATCTTATGAATGAAAATTTTGGAGATGACTAACATGAAAATTAAATGGATGATTTATGAGATGTTTGGATACTTGATATTTACTAGTTTGATCACCATGATTTAATTTTATATAATTGTGATTATGCATGTATAATTTTTTTCTATCATTTGGTTGGGTGTTTTTATATTTGACAAAGGGAGAGAAATGTTGTGGTTTAAGTTAGTAAACCTAGCTCCCTCATCAAAATTTAAATTGTCACCTTAAAGGTAACTCAACTCAAGGGCGTGGGGCTTCGTGATATGCTTAAATTTAGGGAGAGCTAAGGTCAAAGGGGAAATTTGAGTCTCAAGTTAGGTGTGTATTTTGTTAGTTCTTGTAAAATCCTAAACCGCATGAATTCTAGATAATCGAAATAATAATTCGATTAGGAAAAACAAGAACATGAGCATGGATCTAGTTTCATTAATCTAACATGGCATAATAACATAAAAAATACATAAACTAAAATCGACAAGGAACCTGATTGTAGAGTCATAATCCTTGTCATTAGCGTCATCCAAATAGATCCCCTGAGGAAGAAGAAGAAGCAGAAGCAAATAAGAGAGGTCTTCCAAGGAGCTTAGGGTTGACGACGCCGAATTCTCTTGGTCTAATGGGGAACCAAGAGATGTCTCAAAAAGATCCGTTAGACCACTTAACGGATTTTGGTATCGCTAGTTTTAAATCACATGTGAGCCCACCTTAAGGGATAATTAAATCCAACAATCTCCCACTTGGGCTATATGTGATTATAGACAACACGCGAATATAACTTTAGTTGATATTAAACTTTATGGGTACAAGATTCCCCTACAACAATCTGATCCATTAACTTCATTGGTATAGGACTAAAGAAGTCATAGCTACTGTATATGATCGTAACAAGCCCCAACAGTAATCATAATATCAATGTCATTAATGACATAGATCAAGATGTGCATGTGTAAAGTGAAAATTACATGAAATGTGATCAGTATATGTCAATTTTCAACTGGTCCTAAGATGACCTCAAAAGAGGTCAAATCAGATTTGCAAAATATTTTATGCTAAACTGCAATAGCAAATCATGATCAACTTTATGATTCCAAAAAGAATCTATATATCATATTTACAAACACCAAATGCTAAAGAGCAATAGTAAATCATGACATCTTTTATTCAGAGTGTTAAACAAACAAAATACCCATGAATGTTTTGAACTTTAAATATATAAAATAATCAAAACAAATATTTGTCTTTATTAATCAATATAAAGCAATAAAATAAACATAAACTCTCACTAGATGAGTTCTTCTTCTATAAGGACTCTCATATCCACAACATGTGCATGAAATACCTTAGACACCAAGCCTTTGGTGAGTGGATTGGTCAACATGAAATCTGTGCTAATGTGCTCTATCATGATCTGACAACTCTGAACTCTTTCCTTAACTGCTAAAAACTTGATGTCGATATACTTGGACTTCGACGAATTACGTTTATTCTTGGCATAAAGTTATGCAGCTTTATTATCACAGTAGATCCTCAATGGTCTGTCAATGTCATCAATGATCTGCAACACTGTGATAAAGTTTTGCAGCCAAATCTCGTGATTGGATGTTTCATAGTATGTTACTAACTCTGTCTCCATAGTAGAAGTGGCTACTAGCATCTGTTTGATATTTTTCCAAGATATAGTCCCTCCAGCAAGCATGAAAATATAGCCCGAAGTGGACCTCTTGCTATCCAAGGATCTAGCAAAATTGGAGTCTGAATATTCAATCACCTCAAGGTGATCTAATCTCCGATACGTGAGCATGTGTCATTTAGTTCTTTGTAAATATCGCATCACTCTCTTTATTGCTTTCCAGTGTGACGGTCATGGGTTACTAACATATCTGTCTAACATCCCCACTATAAACGCTATATATGGTCGTGTATAAACTTATGCATACATAAGACTTCCCATAGCTGACACATAAAGGAATTGTTTTATCTCCTTTATTTCAAGTTCAAGACGTAGACATTGCTGTAAAGTGAACTTGTCACCTCTTGACACAGGTATGTCACCAGGTATACAGTTCTACATGTCATATCTTATAAGTACCTTTTCAATATAGGTCTGTTGTGAAAGTCCAAGAATGTCTCTTGAACGATCACGATAGATTTGTATGCCTAAAACAAAAGATGCATCACCAAGATCTTTCATTTCAAAATTACTAGATAGAAATGACTTAGTTTCATGCAGCAAACCCTTATTATTGCTCACAAGTAATATATCGTCTACGTACAGAATAAGTATAACAAACTTGCTCCCACTAAACTTAATATATATGCACTGATCAACGGGATTCTCTTTAAATCCAAATGAGGTAACCACTTAATCAAATTTCTGGTACCACTGACGGAACG
>JBBUKS010000008.1:5392287-5408846 GCA_038050645.1 Hedychium gardnerianum | reverse complement strand
AGAGGATTCACCTCTCCTTGCATAAGGAGAAACATCCCCTATGACCACTTATCAGGATTATTACTTGTCAGTGTTTGGCCAAAGCAAAACACGTCAAGAGAATGGTCTTCTTGGACAATGTGTTTGAGTAATTCAAATCCGCAGGACAAAGAACTACTACTTGAGCTAGGTGTGTCAGAGTCAACCTAGTGGGGACTGACACATAGACTATGTTATGAACCAAGTGGGTATAAGATGAGTGAAAGGAATGAGACACGACTCATTGTAGTTGCTGAAAGGTTCGGAAGTAGTTCTGGAATCAACCATTAACTTTTCAGTCAATTGGGAGTCATGATATATAACTAAGTGTCACTCATGATCTATTCATAATTAAATGGTTAATTATGAATGACCAACATAATCGGGAACCTATAAGGTCACACGCACTACGAGTTTATCTGAAAGACTTAAAACGAGTTTGAGAATTGGATTCTCAGATTGAGAGAGACAAAGTTTGGTTAGACCAAACAAATGGCAAATATGAAAAGTTATTTGTCATAATGGAAGCATGGATGAGCCACGTCTTTTGAAGATGTGATGGACCTTATTTATTTTAATGATAAACCCAATTGGTTTGGTTTAGTCATTGAACCAAGTGTTTAGTTTTGAACTAAACTAAGAGCTTAATGGGTTAAGTTTTGGTTAAGGCTTATCAGGTTGGGCTTGGGCTTAGGTGATGACTTGCTCCGCAAGTCATTGAGAGGAGATTATAAACACTCTCTTATAGGGAGAGAATTATTAAGGTTTCGGATTAGATCTAATTGTTAGGTTTTTTTCCCCAAAACTCCCTCCCTCTCCTCTCCTCTCTTGTGCCACTGACTACCAAGGGAAAGGTTTCACTTGGTGTCGCCGCCCCAAGCTCCACCGACTGACTTCCTCCTAGGGAAGGCCACCACCCACCATCCATCCACTTTCGACTAGACAGCCACCTCCAATCGGCCAGCAGGATGTCGAGGACCTATCTTCGGCCTGCCACCACCGCTCCAAGGGAGAAAGGAACCGGCGGACAGAACCTGTTCGCCGGCGCCGATGCCCTCTCTTCGGCATCCCTTCGCTCCGTTTCGACGAGAAAATATTGCAACCAAATCCCCGACATCTTGGGGGACTTCATACCTCATCGGCAGTGAATTATGAATGTCAGATAACGAAGAAAAAGGGGCAAACAACCCACTTTTCCTATCGGACAACAACCTTCTTTTGGTTTCTCTCTCTCTCTGTTTGGTGTCATCTGGTTACGTACGCCGCCAAACACCAAACCTCGTCTTCACACACAATGCTAGTATCTTTTGTGAAGACAAAATTTGTGACTTTCGAAGTCGTCTTGAGGAGTTCTCGACGTGGATACGAATAGAGGTAAGGCTTGACAGTGTTGCTCGGTTGATGCCCTTTCCCCATCACGTGATCCGTTAGGTATAACTAAAGTAAATCTAATTCCTTAAAATTTTATATTGCAATCATGTCTACATGAGTTGTCTCCTTGTATGCATGTAGTGCGTGTGATATAATAATTAGTTTTATTATTACTGTTTATGTTTTTCGCTATGCATGTTTGCGAAACCTATTTTAGCACGCACCACATCAGGTTACCCAACAACGCCATCATTGTTGCCACCACGCCAACCCCTCTAGCCCTTTCCGTTTTGGACAGGGGCTATTGTTGACTATGGTGGGTCGTCGTCGTAGAACTGATACATCGTCGGAAAGCCGAGCGCCGCCCTCCCACGCCTATGGGATACGAGCAGCTGTTGTTGCCACCTTCGCGGTCGCCACTGCCGGCAGTCCCAACCACCCGACCCTGTCACCTCCGTCAACCGCCATGAGCTGTCGCTGGAGAGAGAGAGAGTCGAGCACCGTCCTCTTATGCCTACGAGCTGCTACCCCCGTTGGGATCTCCGCTACTGGCATCCCTACCTACCTCAACCGGTTGCCTCTATCGGCCACCATGAGATGTTGTTGGAGAAGAGGAAGTCGTCGACTGTAGGGTAACACATTTTTTTGACTTTTATTCATTTGATTTAAATGTTGTTAAACTACAATTAACGTAGAAAACTGAGCATTAACAATAGGGTTAATCTGATATTATGTCATCAAATCTAATTGTGAGATAAAGATTGATTAATTATCAATTTATGATTTGCTAAGTTAATGAAGTAAATTTTGTTTTGATGGATTAAAACATGTTAATAGTAAATTCAACCTATTTAGTTTGATTAATTAATAAGTTTATGATTAGGTTGATTTAATTACAAATTTATTTAATCTATAGAAGTATTAAATTGATATATAGATTTAATCAAGTAATATATTGATTAACTAAAGGTCTAGCCATTAGTTTAGAAATTTAGATGACTAATACTAAATAACAGGGGGATAAACTATTTGATTGAGTTAGTCATTAGTAGTAGTCTAGTGCTGAAATAGTCTTCATATTTTCTTTACATGTAGATTTGAGCTTGAGGTAGAGTCTCGGAATTGAAGACGACTAGGACTTTCTGTATTGGAGGTGGGTAGTTCTCTTGTTGACCTCTTTAAGACTTTGTCCTTGGTTCATGATTTATTTATTGATGTGATAGTATTACATGTTTGCTTTAACTCTACTCTAGCTCGTTTCCTGAGATTGATACTTTATTGTTTGTCCTTACTTTTAGTCTATTTTATTATCTATGCAGTCTCATGGTTTGTTCATGCTTTAGTTGTGTATACCCATACGATATTGTCAGACAATAGAGTAGTTAGCAGAGTTTATTTTTGGATATGATTATGATTGCTTACTTATTATTTTTGGTTTGCATGCTTATATATAGTGATTGCCCATGGGACCCATCCATGGTAGCGTGTTTCGCTCATAGTCCGTAGCTAAATAGCTACCTACATATCCTGTCTGCCCACAGGACTCATCCGTGGTAGAGTGTTTCTCCTGCAGACAATGGTTATATATATAACATATCTGTCCACGGGACCCATCCATGGAAAAGTATTTCTCCCGCATACGATGATGAGTCATTTATATACCCTGACTGGTCATTGGACGCACCTGTCGTAGCGTGTTTCGCCAGAGTCATTGTTGTTATACATACTTGTTATATGCTTGTTCCATGCAGGATTTGGATATATGGTGCGTAGACCTAGGTTATGTGTCATACCTGGTTGTTTCAGGTTTGTAAATGACTATATTGTTGTGTTTGCTCTTACTTATGTTAGTAAGTATCATTACCTGAGATTGCTCCCATTTGATTCCATTGCACTTAAATTTCATGCACTATCTGTTTATACCCGCTGAGTATTTGTGTACTCACTACTCCTTGCTTTCCTTTGAATTTCAAGTAAATAGGTAGAAGATATGTCATGTCATTCAAAGGTCCTAGCTGCTAGTCCCATGATGCTTTGAGATGTTTTCTTTTCCTTCGTAGTTGCCTTTTTGTTTTCTTAGTACTTGACCTTTGAATTTAGTTTTGAAGTTTGTTTTGAAATTTACTTTTACAATTTGTCCTACTTTTATAATTCTTTAAAATTGTATTTTTAAGACATGCATGCATGTAGACTTTTCCTTATCTATATATTTTATACACATTTAGCTATTTTATTTACTATCATATTATTTTTATCATACTCGTGTGTCAACAATGTTTGGTTTCATATTTCGCTATATCAGAATGTTACTAAGGGGCATTCCATCATCAGATGATGATTTATACCCGGGGGTGTGACAATTTATTAGTATCAGAGCCTAGGTTGCAATGCTTATTTATGAGATTTTGTTGTTTGAAAATTATGTTTGGTTTTACTCAATTTTTTATTTTTCGAGTTTTGGGACCTGGGCAAGCTGAAGGACGTCTCTAAGCTGTAGGAAAGTAGTTGTCTATAATTGTTACTATACATTGCTGTTATATATTGACTTATTTTGTTATAGCAGGAAATGCCACTTAGTGAGATAGCTCCTACTCGTAGTCGTGGTCAAGGGCGACCTCGGAAGTGACCAATAGACAATGTGGGACCCGACCCCGATGTTGAGAATGTTGATTCTTTCGAGGCGCCGACTGACGTAGAGACAGAAAATAGGGGTCGGGGCCATCAACAACCTATTAGAAATCAAGGAGCACATTCTCAGGGAGCACCAACAACCATACCAGTCTGTGCCACTACCAATTGGGTAATAGACAAAGCGTGTATGCCAATACTCGCTTAGTCGGTTAAGAATCGATTCACCCTCTTCGATGGAGATTCTGATCTGTGGACCGCCCGTACTTGGTTGGATAACTTGGAAAGTACATTCGGATATATGACCTGCACCAATGCAGAAAAGATGGAGCTAGAGGCTTATCATTTGCGAGCCTAGGCCACCTCTTGGTGGAAGATGCAGCGGACAATTTTCGGAGAGAAGAGCATCACTTGGAGACTATTTTGGGATGCCTTCGAGAGATAATACTTCCCTGCCACTTTCTGTATGGCTCACCATCAAGAGTTTCTAAACCTCAAGCAGGGTGACTGTAGCGTAATGAAGTATGATGCAGAATTTAGGTGACTCGCTGAATTTCGCCCCCACCTAGTAACTCAGGACTTTGACTGAATGTTCTAGTTCACACAAGGTCTTGCATCCTACATTCGGATCAGGATGTCTGGATCTTCTATCAGTACTTATCGGGAGGCATTAGACCGAGCAATATTAATCGAGATGACCCAACAATAGGTAACATGGGAGAAGGAGTCCAATAAGAAGACACTACAAACAAAATCTCATAATCAGAAACCTCAAACAGGCGGTCAGAAAATGCAAAGTCGGAATCAAAGATCAGGAGCCACCACTGGAGATTTTTCCTGATCGCAAAAGATGGCCCACATTTCTTCTGAATCTTTTCATCCCTCCCGACAAAATCAATTCTCTGAGATTAGGTGTTTTCAATGCAGGTCACGAAGTCATACGAAGCCAGAATGCCCTCTGGATCAATCAATATGCTTCTACCGTAAACTTCCAGGGCACATGAGCAGAGAATGCACATTAAAGGCTCAGTTGGAAACCTTATATTCCCCACCTCAAAAAGCACACCCCACGCAGTCTCGATGACATGGAGGACTACAGAAGCCCCAAGCATCATGCCAACAATGACCTTTACCTCCACAGGTGCAGCTACACTATGTGTAGGGCTAGGAGCAACCAATGTTATCAGCCCCTATGCAATACCCTGTACCAGCAACACAGAACTACTTGTCATATCCACAACAGTAGTATCTACCTGCTCCACCACAACCATATCTATTACCCCCACTTCATTCACATTAATTGACTCTGACACTTACTAGTCAACCACGCCAAGATTTGAATCACACTACCGCACCCCCAAGAACTCAGCAACCCGACTCAGAGGGCGGACGAGTTTATGCCATGACTCAAGAGGAGGCATAGAGGGCAGGAGGTTCAGTTATACGAGGTATTATTTCAATTTATTATACTCCTGCTGATATGTTGATAGATACTGGTAGTTCTCACTCTTTCATATCTCGCATGTTTATGGGTAAGATTAGGAGAGTGCCGACACCGAGATTATGTGGATTAGCTGTAACTATACCATTAGGAGAGGTATTGACCACCAACCAAGAAGTAAAGGAATGTCCCTTAGACTTTGGTAGTCATACTCTTAACGTAGACCTATAGGTACTTGAAATGGTGGAGTTTGATATCATTCTAGGCATGGACTAGTTGACCACTTATCATGCTATAATCGACTATCGAGCCAGAGTGGTAACCTTTCAACCCCCCGAACCAACCATCTTGGGAATTCATTGGGACTAATGACAAAGGAGTATTCTTCATCTCGGCACTACAAGCCAAACAACTATTATCCCATGGATGTAAGGGTATTTGTTATCATTGATAAGATCTAACAAGGGTAGTACATCACTTCTCGTGGACATTCGTATAGTTCAAGAATACCCTAAGGTATTTCCAGATGAACTCCTAGGCTTGTCACCCCCAAGGTAAGTGGAATTCGTGATTGAGATACTTCCTGGTACAACTCCAATATCAAAGACCACCCCCTACCATACGGCGCCAAAAGAACCAGAGGAACTAAAGTTACAGTTACAAGAGTTGTTAAACAAGGGATTCATCTGTTCCAACTTTTCCCCATAGGGAGTTGTCATTCTCTTTGTTAAGAAGAAGGATGGATCGCTGAGAATGTGTATGGACTATAGGCAACTCAATGCAATGATCATTAAAAACAAATATCCCTTGTCGCAGATAGAAGATCTATTTAATCAACTCAATGACACTTGTGTATACTCTAAGATTGACTTGAGATCGAGCTATCATTAGCTTAGAGTACAAGATGAAGATGTGCAGAAGATGGCGTTTCGCACGTGGTATGGACATTACAAATTCTTGGTAATGCCATTTGGGCTTACTAATGCCCCAGCCACATTCATCGATTTGATGAACCCGGTATTCCTGGAATATTTGGACCGGTTTGTCATCATTTTTATAGATGATATCCTGATCTACTCAAGATCGGAGGAGGAGCATGAGCAACACCTCCGCATTGTTTTAGAGATATTATGTAGAGAGCACTTATATGCGGAATTTAGCAAATGCGCATTTTGGCTATCCTCTGTGGGATTTCTCAAACATGTGAGTTCCAACAGCGGCATACCCGTGGATCCTCAAAAGATAGAAGCTATTATCAACTGGGAACTACCAAAGACAGTATAAAAATTTCACAATTTCCTTGGATTAGCCGGTTACTATCGAAGATTTGTAGAAGATTTTTCTAATATCGCAATGCTCTTAACCTGACTGACCAAGAAAGGAGTGAAGTTTTCATGGATAAAGACTTGTGAAACTAGTTTCCAGGAACTCAAATGAAAACTAATACCGATCTTAGTGATTCCTTCTGGGGGATGGGTTTGTCCTATACATGGACGCATCTATATAGGGATTCGGTGTGGTCCTGATGTAGTTTGATCGAGTAGTGTCCTATGCTTCACGACAATTGAAGGATCACGAGAAAAATTATCCTGTCCATAACTTGGAGTTAGCAGCCATCATCTTCGCTCTTAAAATATGGAGACATTACTTGTATGGAATCACCTTTCAGATCTTCACAGACACAAAAGCCTTAAATATTTGTTCACACAAAAGGAGTTAAACCTCAAACAGAGGAGATTGATAGAATTTTTAAAAGACTATGACTGTACCATCAAATATCATCTAGGAAAGGTGAGTGAATGCATTAAGTAGGTAATCTCGGGGAGTTTTAGCTAGTCATCGGGTAGCAGTTGCAGAGTTAATCCAATAATTTTCAGATGTAGTTTTGATAGAAAAGGGATAGACACAACAAGGGATACTAGTATCTATGGTAGCTCGGTCATCCTTAGTAGAACAAATCAAGGAAGCACAAGTCAGTGATCAACACCTTAAGTTCCTAAATAGCGAACTAGGCTTAGGACGACAAACACAATTTACATGCAATGAGGATGAGACTCTCCAGTTTCGATGAAGATTATGTGTTTTTGAGGCACACTCAATTAAAGAAGACCTACTCCAGGAAGCACATCGATCACGGTTCATGGTTCATCCAGGAGGTACTCACATGTATCGAGATCTAAAATGCTTATACTGGTGGAATGGTATGAAGACATTGCGGATTTTGTAGCTCAATGCTTGGTGTGTCAACAAGTGAAAGCAGAACATCAGAGGCTAGCAGGACTACTCCAGAAAATCTATATACCTAAATGGAATGGGAACACATCACCGTGGACTTTGTGATGGGGTTACCCAAAACACAAAAAGGGCATGATACGATTTAGGTCATCGTTGATCGATTAACCAAGTCTACCCATTTTCTACCCATCTGTAAGATTTATTCTTTGGATCTCATAGTAGAATTATACTACAGAGAGATCACCAGACTCCATGGGATACTTCTTAGTATCATTTTGGACCGAGATCCACGTTTCACTTGGCGGTTTTGATAGAGTTTCCAACTAGCTATAGGAATATAACTTCGTTTTAGTACCGCCTTCCACCCCCAGACAGACGGACAGACGGAGCGTACCATACAAACACTAGAGGATCTATTTCGAGCATGCGTGATGAATTTCGGAGGTAGCTGGGAAGATCATCTACATCTGGTAGAGTTCATCTACAACAACAGTTATCACTCGGTCATTCAAATGACACCTTTTGAAGCTATGTATGATAGGGCGTGTTGATCCCCTACCTTGTGAGAGGAAGTTGGTGAATGACAACTTTTGGGTCCACAAGGTATCTAACAAGATGCAGAATTAGTATGGGTCATCCGACAAAGATTGTTGAAAGCTCAAGATCGATAAAAGAATTATGCGGATCGCAGACGAAGACCTTTAGAATTTACAATAGGAGATCACGTGCTCCTACGTGTTTCACCCACCAAAGGAGTCAAAAGATTCATCCTGAAAGGAAAATTAGCCCCTCGTTATATTGGACTCTTTTAGATATTAGAACGCATAGGTGTGGTAGCTTATCGGCTAGCATTACCTTCAACCCTCGCTGGGATACATGACATTTTCCATGTCTCCATGCTACGGAAATATGTACCACATCCTACCCATGTTCTAAAGGATATCTCTGTCTCGCTTCATCCAAACGCAACATATGAGGAGGTTCCAATTCGTATTTTGGATCACAAGGAATACTAACTAAGGAATAAGATAATTTGACTAGTGAAGGTTGGATGACAATATCATACAGATGAGGAGGCCATTTGGGAGCTGGAAGACAACATACAAGCTCAATACCCCATCTATTCGCTAGATTTTGCTTGTTGTTTTGCATGTTATTGGCATGCAGGAAATTGGACTGGACTACCAGAGGATGGATCAAAGTTTGCAATGAAGACCGAACTAGGTTTGGTAGACTAAATTGGTCCGGTCAACTGGACCAAATGTCCGGGTGACCAGATAGGTCCTTATGATCGAAACTTGGTTTGGTCGCCCACAAGGTGAGGTTTATCACGGCAAGTTATTGAGTCAACGGATGAGTCTTGACTGAGTTCCAAGTAATCGAAAGGTCAAGACTTAGTCCGAAGAGGATCGAGATACAACTAAGTCAACGAAGGTCCAGTCGACTAGAAGAGCTTCCAGTCTATCGGAAGAGTACTGATCGAGTTCTATAAAAAGGGAATTGAGGCATCGTCTTCCTGCAACAACTGCAATCAACTTCTCTATTCTAAGTGCTCAAAAGATCATCCAATTTTTTCCTGTGTGATTCAAGAAGATCCAAGATGAGTGTTGTCACACTTAGGACTTCCAGACAGATCCAATGAGTTTGTTTTCAATTATATATTTGTTATTATATCATCTATTCTTCCTTTCATACTTGTGATTATGTCTTAAAAATTTATAAGAAATTTCTTCACTTCCGAAAAATTTTCGAATAGAAGAAAATTATTAATGCTCACGTTGAGACATAGGTATAGTAAGGACCTATGGGGTTGCCGAATCACATTAGATATTGTTGTCTTTATGTCTCGTCTTCTTTTTAGTTTATTATTCGTGGTACTTTTGACTAACTGATAGAAAAGAAAAAAAATGACAAAAAGATGAATTTAGTATTCACTCTTCGAGCTTTGAATAAGATCTTACATTATCTAATCTGGTGGACTAAATAAATAGTAGTGGTTGACCACATGATAGAGTTAGCAAATGACTAAACATGGAGATAAAGCTTGATTAGTAAATCCTTTCTAGGTTGGTCAACCATGTGAACAGTACTGTTGACCACATGAGACGATCAACAGCTGATCTAGATGAAACGGTGCATGGGGTAGTAGATCATATGATCTAGTTGACCACATAAATAATACTAGTCGAACAAAACTAAGATAATGATCATGACGAATAACGATCAACAACACTGAAAAAAGCTAATCTTCTTGGATTTTGGTTGACTAGATAAACAATATTGATTGATTAAAATGAAAATTCTGACAACTATAAATAAGAGCCTCTATTAGGCATCTAAAATATATCAAGAAAACATAAGAATTGTAAAAGGCTTCTTTGTGCTTCTTTATTAAATTTTCATAGGCAGCAAAGTGCTCATCAACTCGGTATTATTTATTTAAGTTGTTATCACATTGCTTACTTGCTATACTTTGACTTTTTATACATTATTTGAAATCATATTTAGCCAACATTCTTGTAAAGGTTTATCCATCCTTGAAAAGTATTTCAGAAAAGAGAAAATATAATAAGTTTGATGAGGGGGTGATTCACCTAGCAAATTGCTAGGTCATGAAGTTAGAACCTAGGGATATTAAATCTTTGTTTCCATCGTGCTATTATTTTTATTTAATTTTTGTTATTCTAATTTAAAAAATATTTTTTAAATACTAAATACTATTCACCCCTCTAACCCTCATTAACCTCCTGTATTTTTTTGTTATCTTTAAACTCTCTTTTGAAGTGTCCTCTATACAGTCAAATCTTGATGACATGATACTCATCAATCAATTAAATATATTATCATCAATTGATTAATATGATTGTTTCTCATAGATTTGTGTTTGATATCTATCGCAACCGCTTCATCCCAGAATTATCAATTGACTAGTCAAATTTTGTGACTTGCGATTAATTCCTATGATTTCTCATATAATACTTGCATCAGTCAATTGATTACAAATAATTAGTAGACTATCTTAACATAAAAACACAAAATAAAATGATTTTTTAGTTGATTGCACTATTGAACCATCAATTAACTAATCACTAAAATCAAACATACTACCTCCTCGGGATAAATAATTGACTAATGTATAGAACGTTGTCATCATAAAATTTGGAGATCAATTCCGAGTTAGTAATCAGGTTTCTATTTTTTTTATGTATTGGTCATTGTTCAGACTAGTAATCACATATGATTTATCTCCTTCGTATTAATCCTAGGATGAACTGACAAGAATATTAGAAATGAACGTTTCATCTTTTGTCATAATTAAAAATAAATATACAGTAAATTTTTTATTTGATTGAGTCACTCAACTGCCCTAAGCCAACTATTAATTTTAGTATAACCCATATAATGATCGAGTTCCCCTAAATTAAGTTCTACCCAAACTTGAGTATAATTTCACTTAATTCTCAGTTCATCACCAGCTACCTTCCACCCTAAGACATTTTTCCATATCATGCTTCTTGTCTCACTTTGCCTTTCTTTGTTGCTCCACTTATATATATTGCATCTTTACTATTTTTCTGTCAAACTTTCCATCCCTCAAATGTATTGAGCTCTTTGATTCCTTTCCTGATAACCTTTTCGCTCTACTTGCCTAGTCTACTTCCTAAACACAGTTATAGTCAATTTTTCTCGTCTTGTGATCCTTTAAATGTCTTATGCTACTCGATCCAATTTTTTATAAGAACTATTAGCTAGGTACTCCATATGCGTATGCTTAAATTCTTGCTTACTTCATCCCAAATTGGATGTTATGTGATTAATTATTTTTTAAATTTATGTACACTTATATAAATTAAATATAAAATAACACTTAATTTAAATCTTTTGCTAAAATATCAAAACACGTTCCTACACAATTCACTTGGAGGAGATTGAAAGTTTCAACAATTCTAATTTTTTTACTTATATTTTATTTTTTAAAAACTAATTTTCTCAGCAACTTATAGAATTTTTATCATATTATTATTTTTACTTATTTTATATGATATTTTAAAAACATAATTTCGAACAAAATTATTATAATTTTATTTTTTTAAAAATTAATTTGTTCATAAATAGAATATTTCATTATGCTCTTTATAATTATTGATTTAAAATTTTAATTTTGAAATTAATTAATTATTTTTTTTAAAAAATTATGAGTTCTTTAGAAGCTGCGTTTAATTGATTTTTAAATATATACGTGATGAATTCGTGAGGGCATTTGTGAATAAACGTGTTGAATAGTTTATATTTCAAAAACAAAAGATCCATTAGCTTTTGCCCTAATTAATAAGGCAACTTTATTTTGATTTTTCGGCCCAATTCAAAGCCCAAATACTATGGGCCAGCTGAGCATGGCCGCGTGCATAATACGGCAGCAAGTAGTGCAGTCGGACCATGAAAGTTTGATCCGGAAAAAAAAAAAAAAAGCTAAGAAGAGACTATGTCCTCCGGCGCAGCCATCCCCACCGCCTCTCAGTGTTACTTCTGCCACCAGTGCAGTCGAACCTTCACCGTAACTACCGTCAATAGCACCGGCCTCACCTGCGCCCATTGCCACGGTGGCTTCATTGAAGAAGTCGATCTTGCTTACCCCGATTCTAATTCTAACCCTACCCCCAATCCAGATACTGATCCCGACTTGCACTTCTCCTACGACGATTCCGACGCCTTCTCCGCCATACCCTCACTTCTCTCCGCCCTCATCGACCTTGCCGATGCCGATTTCCATCCCACCGTCGATAATGCGTCGGCCGACGTCGACGGTTCGCCAGCCAGCCCCGTCTCTTTAGTCAGGGATCTTCTCCAGACTCTTTCCCTCGGTGTGCTCCCTAGTGCTCGTGGCGGAGGGCCAACCTTTGTAGGCAACATTGGTGACTATTTCGTTGGCCCGGGGCTGGAGCAGCTGATCCAGCAATTGGCCGAGAATGATCCCAACCAGTACGGCACACCGCCAGCATCGAAGGATTCAGTGGATTCCCTCCCGGACGTCAAAATCACGGAGGGATTGTTGGCGTCGGATGAGTCTCAGTGCTCCGTTTGCATGGACTCGTTCGAGATAGGCGTAACAGGAAAGCAGATGCCATGCCGTCACATCTACCACAAGAAATGTATCCTCCCATGGCTTGAGCTGCACAACTCATGTCCTGTTTGTCGATATGAGCTGCCAACGGATGATCCTGATTATGAACGTTGCAAGTTGACTCGATCCACTGAAGTTAATCAAGATATTTCATCAATCGCAGAGGCTTTTGATGGGGAACCTGAAGGAAGTTCATCCCTGCAGACTGGGGAGTCTGGTGGCAATGGGGATCCTGTATCAGATACCCACTGACGTTGGACGTATGTTTCAGTTATATTATTTGATTACTTTTTCTTGGTTTCAGTTCTTCAAAATTATTTGTCACTATCGATATTGTTTGCCAAATTCATGCTTTCATTTACAATTAAAATCCGTAGATGTTGCACCTGAAATTTGCAACACAATGATTTATACGTTTAGGGTGTCACTGCCAGGAAGAGTGGTACTTAGTTGCTAGTTTACTCATATTGCCATCTTGCATTTGTTGTGTTATTTTGATAATTTATCAACATCAAAATTGGAAAAGGGTTGTTACTAGTTCAATTCATTAATGTGATCTACCATCCCCAGTTGATATCACCCTGTTTTTGCTCCTTTTTTTTCTGGTAGTTTCCTTGTAAGAAAAAAGTTGGTGTTGAGATTGTGAGGTATGGTCAAAGAAGTTGTTACACCTTAATCCACATCATGTTAGAGCTTAGGAATTAAGAACATCATATGAACACCTAATGATGTGTAAAATATCTTCAGTGTGCAATGAGATTAAAAAGTGAATTGAAGTTCTTAGATCTTGAGAAAATGACAATCTATATATATATATATATGTGTGTGTGTGTGTGTGTGTGTGTGTGTGTGGTGTGTATATATGTATGTATTTTTCCAATCAAATCTATCGCGTCCATGGTTTCAAATCTCGTACAATGTCGGTGAAATGAACGAAATGTATCGTTCCGATAAATCATTGAAACTTGATACCACCTAACACTAAGTTCAAAATCACGAGCTGTGTCGTAGTTTCTGTCTTCGACCAAAAAAATTCTAGTATCGTGTCGATGCTTTGATGTATGATGTTGGTGACAGATTGGAGGTTGAAGGAGGAAGGAGATGAAGCAAAGGAAGAAGTCATTATTTGTGCTGAGTGATATCGAGTTTTGATAATTTACCAAAATGATATGTTTCGATCATTTCGCTTAACATAATAAAGATTTTAAATCATGTTCGGCACAGATAATGTCTCCTTTCTATTTTTCATCTATTTCTTCAACTCCAATCCATTAACACTATGCATCGAAATATCTGCACGATACCAAAACAGTATCGTTCCCGTTAAAGATCGAAACTTCTCGAGATTTTGAACCTTGATCATGTCATAGATTCTTAGGCTAATAAGAATCTGTGTGTATATGTGTGTGTAAGAAATTTCCATGGAGTTGCTACTTTTTCACGCGAACACATGCAATAGAAATCATTGTAGCCTACATTTTGTAGACATGTCATGCACTTGACATTATTTTTGTCCTTACATTGTGTTGTTAAGATAATTGAGGGCTTTACAACTTCTATATTATCCGAGCGGAGACGGAACTAGAGAGTCCAACAAGAAAGCCATTGTAAAATAATCTCACAAGGTTAATTTGTTGTCCTTCTATTTTACTAGTTACATTGAGTCTTGATGAGTTTGTCAAGGTTTAAATTGGAGATAGTGGCATCTTAAATTTAGTCCTACATACCTAGTGGCAATTTGTATTGCTTCACAGGTTCATATATGTGTTTAATATGATCAAGGTGGAATTACTTATTTTGACCAAGTAAATTACCTCCAATGTGTGCTTTCTCAAGCAAAGCATGATCCTTAACTGTTTAAAAAGATCTTAAATGTTTATATCTGAGTATAATCATTAAAGCACAAAAAATTCGAAACCTATAATGACTAATTATGTTGCAATCCAAGAAAGAAACTATTGTCACTTTTACTTTTTAAGTTGAACTGGTATAGTATAATAAGTCAATGCATATTCTAAATTTTTAGACAAAGATTTTGATTATTTTTTATTTCCCTCGTTCTAGAAAGACTAATACATGTTTGTGCGAATCTCAAGACACCAATTCATGGCCTATTATATGTTGTACCCTACCATTGCTTCATTTCACTCATCAAGTGATGTTAAAACAATTTCGATTCAAAATATTTTCTTCCACATGAGGTGTAGCAAAACCCTAAGGCCAAGGTTGGATAATTTTAAGGCTTACAATATATTGTACCTTCTTATTGTTTCATTCATTCACACATTTCAAGTGATATTTCAACAATTTCTATTTAAAGCCTCTTCTTCCTTTTGAGTAGTAGCAAAGATCCAAGGTCCCAACTCACCCTGCCATTCCCCCTTTATGAAACCTTTGTTAAAATTTTTCGTAGATGTTAAAAATAATTATAATTTCCTAACATACTTCTTATCTAAGATTAATTAATAAATATTTCCTAAATGTTTTAATCTTTTTTTTCAAATCTGTCCAAAATATTTACTTACATCCAATGGACACCTAAAATTTTCAAATTTCAATTTTTGTCCATTAATTCATATGACATCTTCTGTTTTATAATTTTTAAATCCATTCTATTGGTGAACATCAATTCATGACATTTTTTTCTAAGAAAAAGAATTAAACATTATGAATCTTTGGATTAAAGAATACATTTTTAAGAAAATAAACTAAGTATCATTCTTAATAAAAAAAACCTAATTTTTGTGGAAAAGAGTATTGACAAAGGAAATCAATAAGATAATTTAACAAATTGAAATTGAAGTTGTTTTGTTAAAATTAGGATAAAATTGAAGTAGTTTAAACAATATGCGTATCAATTAGAAACAAAGGAGATATTTTATTAATTAGCTCTTTTATATGATATATATTTATTAGGTAGGCCTTACAAAGGAAGAAGGCTTAACTGCTATCTTTTGTGAGATTGTTGACCAAGGGATGAATTCATGAGATCATTGACTAAGGCACAAATCAATCTAGAATTTCTGCTCAGTGTCAAGTGGTACAATAGAAAACATCTCTTTCATTTTTTCCTTTAATTTTCTTGCTTCTTGACTTTATAAGCATCACTACTTTCTGAAGTCTTAAATTGAGATGTTGAGAGGGAATACCACAATCACCATGAGAGACCTATATTCTAGGTGTTAGGTTTCTGAAATTAAAATGCATATCTCACTTAAATTCACAAGAACTATTCTGGACAGCTTAGAAAGTCTAACGAAATTTATAAAATACACCATTTATAAATGGTGAGAGAACTATGCAAATAATTACTAAATTAAGATCAACTAAAACTCTAGCATACATCTTGAATCAACATAAAAGGTTGCAATGAAATTCACCCTTTAGATAAAACATTAGACAAAAATTATTAAGGATAGAGGAAATTATTGGGCTATTTGCTAAGGTTTTGCCTTTTACCTTTATGCATTTCCTTCCTTTCATTGTACATTTGCACCCATAGTTCGGTACCTTTACAAGTAAGTCCAAATTTATTTACAATTAGGTCTTCAACACTTTCCCTTAAGCTAGTTCAAATTTATTTACTGCCATTGTATATTTATAAAATCTTATCTTGTTATACAACAACAACAACAACAACCGAGCTTTATCCCACTATGTGGGGTCAGCTATATGGATCCTTTTACGCCATTGAGCTCTATCCCCTACTATATCATCATCTATATTTAAATAAATTTTATCTTG
>JBBUKS010000008.1:5358405-5374773 GCA_038050645.1 Hedychium gardnerianum | reverse complement strand
AGAACTCTGGTGGAATGAATTTAAGGTATATCATTTTTAGTTTATAATATGAAATTAAAGTGAATATATAATTAATTGATTTTTTCCATTTCAGCAGACATTCAATTGGGAACCGAGTGAAGAGGTGGAAATAAAAAGATTTTTTTTAAAAAAAATATGAGGTTCACATCCGGCATATACTTAATCATGCAAAGACTAGAGAAAAAAAACCCACCCTACATCACCAATGAAAATTGAACTAGGATCTTCAATTTTTGGAACACCGAGGAGTGCAAACAAAAGAGTCAACAAAAAAGGTTAAAGCAAACTTATAATTTTGGAGACTCATCTGCGACATATGCGAGAGACTCTATCAATATCATTGAACATACACATAGATTGGTAATTTTTTAACTCCTACTAATTTTTAATCTATTTTAGACAATTTCATTATTTATAACAGTATTTTTTTAGACAAGGAAAATGGGAAAGGAGCTCGCGTTCATAGACACATTCACCTGCACTTTTCAAAAAAAAAATAAGACTCGGAGTGGGGATAGAGCTAAAGCAGTTAAGATAATTTGGATTAATCTTTGATCTTAATTTATAACTTAGATTCTATTAGTTATGTATCTACTCTCTCTTTATATTATATGCATATCTATTATAACTAATTAATATTATATGCATTTTTAAAATATTATTATTATAATTTTATTTTGTATTAATAGTTATTATATGCATATCTATTATATTTTAAAATATTTTAAAAATATTATTATTATTATTATTTTATTTTTAATGGCGTAAAAGAATCCATATAGCCGACCCCACATAGTGGGATAATGCTTGGTTGTTGTTGTTTGTATAATTTTATTTTAATTTTTCTTATTACAATACAAGATAAATATGTTAAACTAGAGCTATAGTATTGAGAAATTCGTAAGATAGTGATGAATTCAGTGGATCTGAGCCATTTGCTGGTAATAATATGAGTTTATGGCTGAAGGCGAGTGAGAGATCGAAAGGGGGAAAGATATTGAGAATGAATTCTTTGAGCAGAACCCAAAGAGTTGCTAGTACATCTTCTTTCACCCCGCCAGCAGTGAGGGCACAAAAAAATAACTTGACTGAAAATGTTAACAATTTGAAGGTATACTATTGTAAAGAGATGAGAAAATGAGAGAAATGCGTCAACAACAAGACCTCATATTGTGATATCTTCAGTTAGACTTTTCTCCAAGTCAGATTCCTCCTGATTCTAGTGATGATGGTGACGACGATGACCATAATGATGTTGGTGATGATTCTGTTTGACTTTGTTATGTATGAATGTTATTTCATGACTTTGTTTGAACATTTGTGAATAATTTATTTTTGTATTTTTGAATAATACTGTTAATTTGTTTCGAACAGGTTGGTGATGCCAAGAATATGTTGGAGGAAGTAAGTCTATAAGTTTTATATTAGTTTATAGAATTTTCTTTCTTGTAAAAAAAGATATTTTTTGTTTGTTTTTTGATGCAAGAAAAAAAAAGAATGGAAGGAGATCAAGGAAGTATCTGTCGAGGAAGATGATGATTTCTTTTTATACATTATTTTTAGATTATTTGGTGACTTGTTGGATGTGAACTTTTAGATTAGAATGTTGGATGTTTTTGGATATGTTGACTTATATATATTGATATATTGATTTGTTTTTGGTATGATATTTTGGATATATTTGTTTGACTTATATGGATTGTAGATATGTTGTATATAACATGTTTGAATGTTTGTGTATGTGTATAAACATGTTTGGATTTGTATACACAAAAAAATATAAAAATAGAGAGGTTATGAGAAAAATTTCTGTGTTTTGTGACGAATTTGATGACGAAAAGTTTTCGTCGCCAAGTTATCGTATATTCCACTGTGTATCATAATTCTACGATGAATCCCGTTTTCAAAAAAGGGATTTGTCGCCAAATCTACGATAAATTTCGTTTTCACCACCAAATATGTGATAAAAATTGAATTCGTCGTCAAATCTACGACGAAAATAGAATTCGCCCCCGATTGATGACGAATCTTTTTCGTTATAAATTTGTGACGAAAATAAGATTCGTTGTCAAATCTAGGATGAAAACACACCTTCGTCGTAGATTTTCATTTGTGAATTCTAGGACGAGTTTGTTTTTCATTGCAAAATTGTAATGAATTTGACAATGAAAATAAAATTCGTCATAAAATTTACAATGAATTTATATATTTTAATCGCAGAATTTATCGATGACTTTTTTGTAATAAAAAATTATTTATCATGAAAACTTCGTCACAAAATTCATCATAAATAACTTATTTTTTTTATTTGTAGTGGTAATATTATTAGATGAACGTTTACTCGAAAGCATCTAAATACCATTTTATGCAACGCAATAAACGAACAAAGCGATGATTCACTCAGAGGACAATTACTAATTCTCTCCCCTAATTAAGAAAAGAAATTTGAAAACTATAATAATTTAAAAAAGTTATCCATTACATAAAATTCTGAGACCTTTTATTATTTAATAATAAAATCTATTCTTTATAAAAATAATAAACTTAAAGAATAAAATCCTAATTTTTCTATAAAACCTAATAATTTTTTCTAAAAAAACTAAATAAATTATAAAATTATAAAAATTACAACTTAGATAATTTGTAATAAGAAAACTTGTAAAATCCAAAAGGCGCTTTTAATGAAAGGTGATAATTTAATATCATAAAATGAATTATATCTTTCTAAGCAATATAAAATTAATTGTATTTTTTAAGAGATAGTTTTATTAATCTAAAAATTCATTATGTTTTCTTAAAATCAAATGATATATTTTTTAATTTATGTCATCAATATATAAATATATTTATTAATTTTATCTTTTAATTGTATTTTTTATATCTTTTGATCGATCACAAATCAATTATTCTTCATCAATCCTTATCGTGTCATCGCAATTCTGGAACGCGTTTGAGTTGTCAAAAGCAATATTGCAGTAGCAATTTCGCGTGGAACCCACTTCATTTTTTATCAATAAAATTATCACGAGAGAGGGGAAAAAAAAACAAAAACGTAAATGCGTACCCACCCGCTTACCTACTTATTCAATTGCCGGACTTAAAAAAGAATCAAGTCTTGCGTTCACTCTGTTGACCGCGACCCTTCTTCCAAATGCATGTTCCACGACATTACCAACCCACAACCGTCCTCACGTCTCTTAAAACTGGCTGAGACCGTTGTGATTAAAGGTCAGATTGAATGGACGGTTACTGATGAATCATGTATAATTTTCATATGCGGACGGCGTACTCCGAGTCCGAGACCTGCCTTCGTCTTCAATTCACAGGAAACTCCAGGAGCATCAAATCGCGTTCGTGCTATGCTATATAAGAAGTCCTCACATCACATAGCCTCAAGTCTCCGCCAGAGTGAAGACAGCGAGGTCGAGGAAATGGAGCAGGCGATCGAGAGACAGCGGATCCTCCTCCACCATCTCCAACCTGCTTCCCCAACTCATCTTCCCGTCCTCTCGGTATTAGTTGATTCGGTTTCGATTTCGTTTTTCATCTTCTTCCGCCATTTAGAGTTCGTTTTTTCCTGCTTGGCGCTTGTTCATATAGTTCTTTTAAAATCCATTTTACTTCCTTATAACTAACTTGTGTTTCTGGTTTCGTATTGATTTTTGTTCTTCTTTTTCATTCGGGCGTCCTTTTCGCAGAGGGAGGTTTGCGCTGCTGGAGACGACGCAAAATACCAGAGGAGTTCTCCCAACGGCGACGATGTGGTCATCGTTGCGTAAGTCTTTGTGCATTGCTCGCGTGTTTCTGTTTTATATTATCTTCTGATCCTACTGCGACGTTCCCATTTATGTTGAGATTGGAATGCTTTGTCCTTTGCTGTAAAATAGTGGACTGAAATGCTTTTTAACCGAACTCAAGTTAGGGCAGCGAATTTATCTGAATCATATCCTTTGTATGATTCAGCTATTTGCTCTTGAAACCTAATCTCATTCTTACCCTGATCTTTCGATCTTACCAAGAATTGAAGGCCTTGTTTACGTTTAAGTAAAACCAGGTGGAAGGGATCAGTGAGGAAGGAAATGTTGGTACAGTATTTTCCATCCTCTGTTCCCTTTAGGTCTTGTTTGCTCTAATAGATAGTAAATTTAAAGGATAAATATATAGAAAAAAAACAGAGAGGTGAGGCGGAGGGATTACAGGATAGTTTTCCTTTGAGTTGTCTCTTTGAATAGATATATACAAAGTGGATGAATCACTTTTTATACTCAATAAATTTTAATTACCTTTCTTTTTTATTTAGGCGAATCTTTAGCTCCCAATTCATCTTTAGTCGGTTTGAGCAAAAATGGAAGGAAGGAAAATATCCTTACATATAAGACACCATAGTACCCTTATCTCGGGATAATTTGTACCCGAATGGAGGGCAATTATATCTTTTGAATAAATTTAAGCCTTCATCTGATTTCCTCTTAAGTAAACAAATGGATTAAAACTAAAATAATTTTCCCTCTTCTCAAATAAACAAGAACAATGGAATCATCAACCCTCTTCCATCCTACTTCTTCCATCATACTAGTTTCCATCCTTAACCTTTTCATCGTTACTCCCTTTTCCCACTTCTCATGTAAACAAGGCCTAAAGGTATTCTTAGGAGACCCCATCGGTATGGTGGGTTAGAAAATTGGATTTGTAAAGACATTAAAGTCACTAGTTGGATAGTAAGTTAACTCATCAGTTGTGAAAGAGTAGAGAAGCAGATTCAAGCTAGGCAACAAAATAGATTGAACACTTGAGAACAGTTTTAAGGGTAATCGCTAAATTATTAGAACATATTACAAGTTTGATCAAAATTTTCATGTCCTTAATAACAAATATATTATACAGCTCAAAAACTCTTAGGTCATTTTAGCTATTATTTTAACTAAAGTATTGATATTTAATTGTTACCTAATAATTAGGATTGATGTGTGGATGGCCGAAGACGAAAGGGGGAATTACATATAACTTACAATTTGAAATGCTTTCTTTCTATTACACATGTAGGGACAAATAAAACTCGTTAGATATACACAAAAAGGTTCTTGTGTGTTTGTTTGTGTCAGAGTTATAAGAACAACACAAATAAGATAAGAGATAAACTCAAAAAGGCAATGTTAACATGGTTTGAACAAGGTTTAAAATTTTAAGTCGTATCGGAGTTTCGATTTATGATCGACGATACAGTTTCGGTACTATATCGTATCGTACCGTGCCCGATATAGTTTCAGTACTTTTTAAATATAATGTAGTTTAAGATTAAGAATTATATTATATTAAAAAATTATATTATAAGATTTAAGAATAATTTAGTTCAAAATTTAATTAAAATAATAGTATATTTTATAAAATTAATTTTATTTTCTTTATTTATTATCTTTATGGAAAATAATACTTAGTCTAAAAAGGAAAAGAAAAGATTCTTGTAAATCAGGGAAACAAAAATAAACATTATGTAAATAAAAAATTAATAAATGATAGATGAAATGAAGAAAAAAATAAAATAAAGAAAAAGGGAAAAGGAGAAAAAAATTAGTAAAGAGAAAAAGGAAAAAATTAGTAGAAAAGAAAAAGAATTAGTTGGAAAGAAAATAATATGAAAGGGGAAAGTAATCAATTAGTAGGAAAGGAAAAATGAAACAAAACGAAAAGGAAAAAGGAAAAGGAAAAAGGAAAAGGAAAAGGAAAGAGGGGAAATAAATTAGTAGAAAGTAAAGTAATTAATAGCAAATAAAATTAAATTAAAGGAATAGGATTACAAAAGAAAGGAGGAAGAGAAGAAAAATAGATCTCAAAGTCGCAGGCTCTCCGCGAGTTGCAACGGCCTCGCAGACGCCACGTGGCCAGGCAAGGCAATCACGAGGCCATCGCAACCTTACGGAGGCCTCGTGGCCTCGCGGCCTCACTTGGCCTCCGCGAGGCCGCTGTGGGCTCATGGAGTCCTCGCGGCCCGGCAAGGCAGCCGCGAGGCCATCACGACCTCACTTCGTCGAAGAAATCGTCGTGACCTACTGGAGTCTATTGGAGTTTTGGAAAAAAGAAACCTCACTTCGTCATTCTGTTGTTGCCGATAAAATTTTTCTCTTCTTTTTTCCTCTTTGGCTTTATGCTGAATCCAGTGTCATATCAGTCAGTGGATGGAACAACAAATTTAATTCGTGTCGATCGGTACGACATGAGACTTTAAACCTTGATTTGAATGCTTGGTCCTACTCCACAACTAACTAATTCTTCCGATGAATTATTCCCAAAATTCACTATACAATATTGTATCTAGAGGTGGAGAAACCTCATTCAGTTTGTATCTTCTTCTACAATGATATAACAAGAAAGAAAGAAAAAGATAATTACCAAGGGCTCGTAGAAGCCTCTAAAATCCCTTGGACAATGTTTTTCTCGGCCACTTAGATTCTAAAATATCATAATCAAATTCGTGCACAATTACCAAGAGAAAACATGTCCAACACTATATAAAATAGTCTCCAACAACTCCAATAGCTAGTTTTCAAGCAACATCAGTCAACTAAAATAATAATTAATCGAATCAAATCCAATTTAGTCAATTGAAATCATCAAGCTTGCCGTTGCAAGCCAACAATCAACAATTTGGTTGACTAAACCGTTCTTCAGTCGATTAGAACTCTGCTATGAGTTTTTCCTATACCTCCTTTATGCTCTTAAAGGGTCTAACCTTGTTGAGTTGCTTCGATGAGAGTCAACATCGGAGTGTCACCGTAGCTTTTGCATTTTCTTGTCCTTTTTTCTTCATCTCATTGCTTCATTTATCGAAATTGATTTAATCTCTGTATTCATTGTTGGTGTCTCAAAGCTTTTCTTTATTGTGAGCTAATTCTCAAAATCTTATTATATGTAAATATTCTATTCGATTTTTCCCATATGCAAAATTATCCCATCAAAGTATGGTGATAATGTGATGTTGAACCCCTATTTATCGCCATTTGATTGATCAAATGAACTTTTTTTACACTAAAGTCCTTTGGGAGTAGCAAGCTCTAATACGACTTATTATATCGACCATAGCAACAAGAGGGCCGAATAGTTATGAGATGAAATTGTATACTTAGAGACTCAAGGAATGCAAACAACATATTTAGCTTCAAGGAATGCAAACAACATAAATAAGAAAATAACAATAGAGACTCAAGGAATGCAAACAACTTGATTTACAAGGTTTGGAACCTTTATTTCTACTCTATTTTCAATTATCTTCACAAGATTCACTTGGTCTCATATTTATAGCCTTCAATTTAACTTCACTTTAGCGTTAAAACATCTATCTGCATGAAAACAGTTACTCTTTATGTCAGTCATATACTCTAACATTTATTTTAGTCGTCTCAATCCACTCCCAATCAACTCAATCACGTAAACTATCTTACGCTTCCATTCCTTCTTGTTTAAATTAATGGATTTCCTATTAGAAAACCTAATCACAACTTAATCTTTCCCAATTGTTTGCCTTGTCAACTCAACATCGAATAGAATATTATATTCGTAGGTTGATCAACGAGTCAACTGAATCCAATCATCAATTGACTAAATCCGACCATCAGTCGACTAGATCATCAACTATAACCTATTCTAAGGTTGATTCACTTGAAACCCAAATTACATATTCACTTGATGCTCACAACTCACTAGGTGTTGTCTGTTAAGAGGCTATGCTTCTGAGATTTCGTTGTCTACCCAAAGGTGTTACTTCGGGTCTTCCATGCTAAGGGACATAAACTGAGCTGGATTAATTGTTTGATAAAGAATTTCAATTGATTGATGCTATAGTAAGAAAGGCAGAAGGAACCATTAATTAAATAATGTTGTACTCAATGGTTAGATGACATAAGGCTATAGTGGCCTAGTTGACTAATGGTGGAATCTAGTTGAATCAGGTTGTCACTCAGGTAGCTATTGATTGACTTGTGCAGAAACAATCATAGGAAGCCATTTGATTGATGGTGAATTTAGCTGACTGATATGTGATAAATTAGCTGAACAATAATTAGAGTTCGAAGAGTATTAAAGGTTACATAAAGGGAGAAACGATATATAAGAGAGCAAGGTGTACATTTGAAGGTTGGCAAAATAGATTTGGTTAGATCATATTGAGTCTCATCTTGTATTCTCTTTATGCTTTCCTCTCTAAACTTCAAGTGCAGTTTATGTTGTAAGAGATTTTTCTATCAATGGAAGTTATCTGCGAATGAGAAATATAGTGGGTTTTTTGGGAGTGACTCGTCAACAACTACTAGTCATGGAGTAGGAATGAGGGTGCCAAACCATATTATATGCCTTTGTTAACATCGTGGTATGTTCTTTGTATATCTTTATTTTTGCACTAACTTTTGGATGACCTTGCTAAGCTTGTAGTAAGCGTAGAAAGAATTCAATTACAAGAATAATTGTTACTCACCCACTCTCGCATATCAATCATCCATAATACTAGCCCCAACATAAAGGTCTCACCTCTAGGTCTTCAACCACTTACCTTAAGGCCCCACCTTTGGTCTTCAACCAACACGACTTAACCCTCTTGAGTTACGAGCTTCATGAGTTTTGTGTGTAACTTGCCAAGTCCCTGTAAACTTAATGCACATATATGAGTATCATATGCAAATGTCACTTAAACCCTATGCATAGGTCAAAATATCCTCAAGGTAACGTGGTCGAATCCAACCACTTATGAGCATTATTGCTCAAACAATTTTATCAAACCACTTAGGAATATCATTACACCAACAATTTCCCTTCTTTTTGATCTTTGACAATCCGTTGAAATTAAGATAAAAATAATAGAAATAAATATGTAAATGAGAACCAAATCCAATGACTCCCGTTAATCTAAGCTCCCCTTTGTCGATTCTATCGCCAAGTGAGTTTATGAAAATTTTAAAACTTACAATTAATAGATAAAGTCATTTTCCAAGTAGAAAACTATAATTTTATACAAATTCAAAAAGAGTTAAAGTGTTTAACTATTTAACATGCTACTTCACTATCATATGAGTTCTTTAATATAGTTTCCCTATACTAAATGAATTAAAAATAGATAAAATATCAATTGCTATCTGTTTAAACACTAACTAGAAAGCATTCCAAAACATAAAGCAATCAATCATGTAGCACCATAGCAAATCAAAATCTATTTAATACAATTACAATTATTTTGAAAATATTACTTAGTATAAGAATAGATCCTACTAGTATGACAGTTAACTAAGGGTGAATTAACCACTCTTCCCTGATTGTTGGAATCCCTATCAATCTAAAGAGAGGTGAACGATTTGAGTAACGAATAAAGGATAAGCCTGACTAAGTTTACTAAATGTATTTCAAGGATCCATTTTTTACTTGACCTTTTTTTCTCAACCCAAGTTAATTGAAGAAGAACCCGATTTGGCAACTATCCTCTTGGGTTAACCCTTAATAATAATTGAAGAAGAAGCTTTTTCTTTTGTTTTCTCTCTATATCCTAAACTACATTTTACTAAAATTTACCCTTTAGCTCTTAATAATTATATTTAAACTTTTGGAACCGATATTAAATTGTTCTAATGTCTTTTTTAAAATTTAAAATTGGGTTTTCAATTCTCCATGTTCTAACTCTAGTTATTTAACTATAATTCCATTAATAACAAGTGATTTTTTTTTAGGTGTAAATTCACTAACTTTATCTTCTAAGGTTGTGACAAGTTTCTTTAAATGCTTATTTTTCTTTTAATCTTTATCTAGAGATTTAGTTAAAAATACAATACTATCAATTAGCCCATCCACAAAGGGAGAGTTTACCTTATTATCCATGTCGTACAAAGCTTTCCCTTGGTTTGTGTTAGCTTCCCCTTCATCTTAGGATACTCCATTACCAACTCTCATGAGTGTTACATGTTTTTGCTTTCTGCCCTTTAATCTATTTCCTCTTTAGATGAGGTAGTATTGTCCTATTAGGCACTCAAAACCTTGTTGTTCATTTCTTGAACTTTTTTTTCCTTTTCTTTTATCCTTGGACTTCTTCAATTCGGGGTAGTTTTCTTTAATATAATCCGCTTCGTCGCAATAGTAAGCAGTGTTTTTTTTTTCTTGAAAACTTCTTCACTAAGTGTGCTACCTGTGACTCTTCGATGCTATTGGAGAAGGATGCAAATTATGATGAAAATAAAACATGTGGAAATTGATGATGGACTCCTTTCTTCCTTGTGTGCCACAAAAGCGATTCCTCTTTTTTGTTTTTCTTCCTTTTTCTATTGCTTCATTTCTAGCCTCATGTAATTCCATAATAAGACAATAACTCTTCTAAAGTACATACCTCTAAATTTCTTAACATATAAAATGCATCGACCATAGAAGTGCACTGTCTCATCCTTGAAAAAGCGTCGAGACCATTCTAGCATATTTCAGTTCATCATGGTCTGTCAACCAACTCTTTGAAGCATGAATGCATCTTACTCACCAATTCTCCATCTTGCATTTTAAAAGTATTTACTTGTTAGCTTGGTTTCAAATGTGTCCTCATGCAAATCTATCAATTTATCCCATAGCTCATTTGCACTTGTATAGCTCTCGACTTTGTTAATTTATTTCATTAGGGCTAACAATTCTTTGGCATTTGTTGAGTTCTCCTCTTGTTGCTTCTTTGTTTATTTTGCTAGATGAAGAATCTTTCCATCTCGAGCTCGCAGAGGCTCATACCCTTTGTTCATTGCCAATGTCATGTCAAAATTGACTCTAAAATAGATCTCCATTTTTCTCTTTTAAATGTGGAAATTCCCTTGGACTTTAGTGGTGAAAACATGCTCTAAGTGTTGTTTTGTTGGTGGTCAATGTTTCAAGAGTAATCTTGCTCTGATATCAATTGTTAGAATTGATGCGTGGATGGACATCATCTAAGGAGTGGGTGTGCATAGCTTGTAACCTGCAAATTAAAATATTTTTTCTTTTTTTTTGCATGCACAAGGACAAATAAACTTGTTAAATATGTATTGAATTTGTGTGTTTACTTGTGTTAGAGGTATATGATAGTGGAAATAAGATAAGAAGCAAACAAAAAAAATAAGATAATACTAATGTTGGATTTTATATGGATTGGATCCCCATTAAAAGTTTCTAAAAGTCTTTGGATAATGTTTTTGACCACTTAATGTTAGAATATCAATATCAAATTTGTGCATGGTTATCGAAAGAAAATTTGTCTAATGCTTATATAAATGCCCTCCAATGGCTAGTTTTCAAGCAATTTCAGTTGACTGAAATAATCTAGCTAGCCTTTGTTAGCCAACAATCAAAAGTTTAATTGATTGGACCAATCCTTCAATCAATTAGAACCTTAATGAGTTGACTCAAACCTAAATTTAGTTGACTAAACCTAATAGGCTGCATTTTATTTTTGAGCAGGAGGTTTAGTCGATTCAGCAGTTGACTTTACACTCCAATCAATTAGGATCACCTCTAGTGGACTGAATCATGGTAACCTCTACATAGTTTACTCACATTATCCCTTGACGATGCTTACCCAAAAGCATGAACCTTATATTACTCATATAATCTCTCATAGTTCACCATCTTCCAAGCCTACAACCTCTATATCATCCTCCATGACGTTGCCCAAATACTTCTAACCTCTTGGTCTTCACATGCTCAAAGACGTTGCCTCCAAGTCTTGACCACTTTCTCAAAGGCTTTGATTCTAGGTCTTCAACTACTTGCCCAAAGGTTGTCTCTAGGTCTTCAACCAACACGATTCTGACTCCTTGAGTCACGAGCTCCATGCACAATCTACCTAGTTCATGCAAATTTGATTCACACATATCTTTATCACATGAAAATCTAACTTTTAAATCCTTTGTCAAATACATCAAACCATCCTCAAGGCAACATGATTGAACCCATTCACTTATGAGCATTGTTCCACCAACAATCTTCTCAAATCACTGAGAAGCATCATTGTACCAACAATAGATTTCAATATTTGGATGGTAAAGTTAACTCATGGTATATAATTTTGATAAGCTAAGATAGATATGCAAAATTGAAAGGATGTAATAAATTTGATAAAACTTGCATTCTTGTGATATTTTTTGCAATCAATCTTATTTTCTGTTACAACACAACCTTTTGGCATTTGTAGATGTCAACGTTTGTTTAGCTGGATTAGCCATATGCATGCTTACTGCTTAGCATTTATTATTTTCTCTGTATGATAGTGCATGCCGAACTGCTATTTGCAAGTCCAAAAGAGGGGGTTTCAAGGATACACACCCTGAAGACCTACTCGCAACAGTTCTGAAGGTGAGATACTTGTAGAAATGCTGAAAATTTGAAATTAATTAACTTAAACAGAGAGATAAACACTCAATTTAGGCGTCATTAGAAATATTCTGAGTTTTAAATATCTACACTTTTAACCATAGGCATTGTTGGATAAGACTCAGCTGAAGCCAAGTGAAGTTGGTGATATTGTTGTTGGCACTGTCTTGGCCCCAGGATCACAGAGGGCAATCGAATGCAGAATGGCAGCATTTTATGCTGGATTTCCTGGTCACTAGATTTTTATGACAATTTTTTATGCTTTAATTAAAAAAAAATCTTGTCTGAACATTTTACCCTGGAACAACAGACTCTGTTCCACTCAGAACTGTGAACAGACAGTGCTCGTCTGGTCTTCAGGCTGTTGCTGATGTTGCTGCTTGTATAAAAGCTGGTTTTTATGATATCGGTAGATTTTTCAGTGAATTGATAGTTATGAAAATTTCTTGATGTTATGAATTTATTGGTTCTTCATATCTGATGTAGGCATTGGTGGAGGTTTGGAGTCAATGACAGTTGACAGTGTCGGTTGGATTGGACCTGTTAATCCTAGAGTATGTTGTATCAACTTGAAATCTTTTCCTGTATTAAGTTCTAGAATTTAACCGGAAAAAGGAAATAATTGAATATCCTCATGAATTAATTACAACATATGCTTCAGGTTGAAATGTTTGCACAAGCTCGAGATTGTCTGCTTCCAATGGGTATTACATCTGAAAATGTTGCACATCGTTATGGAATAACAAGGCAGGAGCAAGATCAGGCAGCTGTGAGTTTTTTGTTTATTCATACTTCTATTCCATTTAAGACATTGCAAATGTCCTTTTTTTTACATGCTATCTTTCGTTGTCTAGGTTGAATCTCATAGGCGGGCTGCTGCTGCAAATGCTGCTGGTAAATTCAGAGAAGAAATTGTTCCTGTTACTACAAAGGTATTTCAATCTTGAAAAAGGCTATTTAGTATTTGGTTCTCAACCCACTGCTCAATCTTAGCAATTAGCAATATTTAAAAAATTCATTTCCCCAAGTCAATAGGAGGATGATAATATATATATATATATATATATAGTATCTCTTCTATTCTATTGCTATTCTGCACTTACCTGTCGCATTATTACCTTATGTAGGTTGTAGACCCAAAAACAGGAGAGAAGAAGCAAGTCATAATTTCTGTCGATGATGGAATCCGCTCAGACACATCAATGCCAGTTCTTTCAAAGCTTAAGCCAGCTTTCAAGAAGGATGGAAGCACCACTGCTGGTAATATAAACATAAATTTTGCGAACATTATCCATCCCTTTACATCCTATTTGCCATCCACATAATAAATATGGCATCTGCACAGGCAATGCTAGTCAAGTGAGTGATGGAGCTGGAGCTGTCCTCCTCATGAGAAGAGATTTAGCAATGCAAAAAGGACTACCGATACTGGGTGTATTCAGGTTATTTCTCTGTTTTGTACAAAGTTTCAATGAAAGTTGCAATGTTTTTTTTTTTTTGTGTCATTACATTTCTATTGAGCAGATGAAGGTCCATAACTTTCCATATGTCAAAGGTCTATTTAAGACCACACTGTCTATACCATGAATTCGTATGGTTTATTTATTTCTCATAAATTGTTAAGATCTTTCTGTGGTATGTGCTATTGGATGCACTAAGCTACATTATATTATATTACTAACCCTTTTGAATTTCCTCTGCAATTTTATTGTTTTAAACACTTGATTCTATATTTGTTTAAGTGCCTTGTTGTAATGTAATCTTGTATGAATTATGCAATTTGTGTAAGCAGGAGCTTCTCTGCAGTTGGAGTGGAGCCTGGTGTGATGGGAATTGGTCCTGCTGTTGCAATTCCTGCAGCAGTTAAGGCTGCTGGTATTCAGCTGGATGAAATTGACCTTTTTGAAATAAATGAGGTAATATAGTATAGTTATTTTATCGAGATCTGCTGTAATTAAAGGAAAAAAACTTCATCTCTTAATTTCTTTCCTCTCTAGGCTTTTGCTTCGCAATACGTGTGTTGTTGTAAAATGCTGAAGTTGGATCCTGAAAAGGTAAATGTTAATGGAGGTGCTATTGCTCTTGGACATCCACTTGGCGCTACAGGTATATTTAAACCTTTAATTCCATTTGCCTGGTAATGATATCTTTTTCAAATGGTTGATCTCGCTATTACCAGTTAAACTATTGGCCACGGGATATCATTATAAACACTCTTCTTGAACGAGGCAAGATTCTCAATCCCAAGGCCCATTTAGGTCTTTTGCTATTTCGTGAGTGTGGTTAAAATTTACTTTTACATCAAATATTTAGAAGTGTGAATCAGATGATCAGGGATGAGCAAAAAAAAAGGAAAAAAGAAACAGTTACCTGGATTATGATTAGGTCCGAGTTGAAAATTACAAGTTCTTGAGAGAAATTATTTTTAGGGTTAGTTTGAATTAAGGACTAAAAATCTACCTTACCTGATCATACAATTAACATCTTTTTGCTGTATTATATTTGGTTTCTTCCTAGCTTGATAGGGATGTGAAATGTTCCCCGGCAACATTAGACAAAACAGTGTGGTTGATAATTTCATTCTCTTAGTATTTTATGGGTTAATTTATTTGACACTGCTGTTTCTGCAGGTTTTTTTTTATCCCTTCAATTTTCTAATTAATACTCTTTTTATCATAAAGGTGCTCGATGCGTTAGCACACTCTTAAATGAGATGAAGCGGAGAGGAAAGAATTGCAGATTTGGAGTTATTTCAATGTGCATAGGTCTCACCCTTTTCCATAACTCACAACTCATTCTCCTTTATCATAAATAGAACTAGGGTGAAGGTCCATATATCTTAGATTAGATCTAGTAAATATGTTTTTTAAGACTTACCCTGGATAGAAGTACTTTTATTATTATGAAAATTATAAATTAAATGAAGGCATTTCATTAAGTTAAATAAATACATTCAATTAAAGTAAATAAAAATATTTAATTGAGTTAAATGGAGATATTTATGAAAATTACAACTAAATAAAGAAGCTTATAAAAATTTATAAACTAAATAAAGCAAATGAAATGAATGATTGAACTGAGTAATGATATTTGCTTCACTAAATTACGGCAGGATCCGGCATGGGAGCTGCCGCTGTTTTCGAGCGTGGTGATGTGTAGATCAGCTAAGGAACGCACGTGAAGTCTAGTCGGACAGCTTCTTGTCCGAGGTCGCTCTTCGTGGATCGGGTCTTTAGCAAATAATATAATCTCATTAATTAATGTTATTAAGAACTACATTTTTCGTATTTAGCTCAATTGTTTAATAAAAATTTATATGGTGCAGCTTTTAATATAGAATTGATTAGATAAATTGGTGGCGTCTCCTCGCCTTGTCCCGATGCTGTAAAAGGATGAAGTTCTTTTTTTTTTCTCTCTCGCGGAAGTCTTGTCGTCGGCCATTTTGTCTTGTGATGTAGTGCCCCATCCTTAGATTTTGCTTTCCACTACCACGCTCATCTTTACATTGCTAAGTGATAAATATCTATGGAATTGTCGTTTCTAGTGCCACATTTTAAACATGCTTTTTGCTGCTTCTGCACCTCATGATTTTGCTGAAACTCCTTGAACAGACAACGTTACCAACTTTTTCTATTTTTTGATTAATTCTAATGGCACTGTAAATGAGTGAGGTCGAGTCACTGTAAATTGATGAGTCGTCTTAACTAAACTCTCATATAATGTCTTGAAGTTTCAATAGGAGCTGAGACCATTCAATTCAAAACCACCGAGTCTATGGATCATCTAATATATTAACAATATTCAAGAGAATGACCTAGAATTAGTTTGTCGGACTCTTTTCCTTATCTCTATTTTTGCTCAATTGGGTGCAACCTTGGTAGACCTCCAACATCAACACTGTCAAATACTCACTTTCTGTCTATGGCGCGAGGAGATGAATTGATCGGCCAATTCACTCAGCATGTCAACTTTGTGATCTCAAGGCAGCAAAAGACA
>JBBUKS010000008.1:5289486-5300251 GCA_038050645.1 Hedychium gardnerianum | reverse complement strand
TTGGGTTAGTCTCTTCCTTAAGGACTGTTACCTCCCTTTGGAGAGACTTCACCCGGATGTTGGACTTGGCTAGTTTACAAGTTAAATATGAAATTAAGCTATACAATTTAGAAACTAATTCATGGCTTACAGCGGGGTTAGGCCCCTTCTAAAACAGATACGGATCCATGGCTTCTTTCATACTCGGCCTCTGACTTGGACTCGGCTTTGATTTTATTCTCGGATTCGGAGTCGATTTCTCATGCCGATAGGGCAAGGAAGCTAGTTCAGGTTTGAACTTCTTCGTCTGAGTCTTCAGATGAAGATTCATCCCATGTTGCTTGTAGTATCTTCTTCTTCCTTTGCTTCTTCACGTCTTTGATATTCGGAGACTCCAACTTGAAGTGCCCCTTTTGATTGCACCCGTAGCAGGTTACCTCGGACTTGTTCTTCGAAGTTGGGCTTGGTCCCTACTGAGTCCCTTTTGTTTGAATTGTCTTCTTGATCTCACGCTTTGACAGTCCCTTTTTCTTCTTGTACAATTTTTGAACTAAGTTGACTAGTTCGGCAGTGAGTTCATCGTTGTCGGACTTTGATTCACTTTCAGACTCAGGTTCAAATCTAGACTTGTGCTTCGACTCCTTCATCTTGATCTTCCCTACAAGTAAAGCAATACCTTTCTCGATCGACGCAACATTAGACTGTTCATGTAATTCAAATTCAAAAAAAAAAGTCTGTCTAGTGTAATAATTGATAGATACTTAGAAACCTTGTATGTATCTACCATAATGCCCACAAGGTATTCCGAGGAAAAGCATTGAAAGCATACTTGATTATATCACAGTTCTCTATTTTCTGGCCGATAGAGTGGAGTCCATTAAGCAGGTCCTGAATCCTAGCGTGTAGCTAGCTTGCAAACTCACCTTCCTGCATTTTGATGTTATATAACTTATTTAGAATCAGATCACGCTTACTTACCTTTGTGTCGAATATTCCTTTGTGTAGTTCTATCAGCTTCTCCCATAGATCTTTAGCACTGGTGAAGGGTCCGACCCGGTTCAGCTCTTCTTTGGTCAAGCCACATTGAAGGGTTTGAGTCACTTTAGCATTGGCCTCAACCTTTCTTCTTGTAGGTGTGTCCCATTTGTCGTAAGGGAGAGGTACTCCATCTTCAATGGGGAGAGTAAATCCCATTTGGATAAAGATCCACATCTCCACCTGGGTCTGTAGGTGGAACTCCATCCGTCCCTTCTAGTAGCCAAAATCCTCGCCAGAGAAGAGAGGAGGACGGGCGGTGCTGTAGTCTTCTTGATGGGCCATAAAAAATCTCGCACAATAAAAACAAAAAGGAATGTACCAAGACTTGGTCTTGGATTAGTAGTGCGGGAGAAGAATAACGAAAAAAATATTCACTCGAGTGATGTTGCACCAATTTCGAGGAAAAATGAAAAAATAAAAAAAATGAGAACAAATTTCAAAAAGGTGATTATACCAATTCTGACTTACGGTGAAAATTTTAAAATCAAAAATCAAAAAAATAAGCATAAGAATAATTTTTGCTCAAACGGTAGTTTTACCAATTTAGAGAGACCCCGCTCTAATATCAATTATAGGATCGAAGAAAGCGCTAGAGGGGGGAATAGAGCTTTTCGCTTTTTCACGTTTTCTGGAATCTCGAGTATGCATGGAAAAATAGAAACAAACACAAAACACAATGATTTTACTTGGTGAGCAACCTCGTGGCTACTACTCCAAGACCCCGCAGCCAGTTTGACCATTCTCGATGGGCAATCACTATTAACCTTCTTCTTGAAAGATAAGAAGGTTCATTTCTTTACAAAGGTAGGACTCGGTAATAGTTTTACCGACCCTTAGAAAGATAATTATAAAAGAAACGACAACTGAAATAAACACAACTAACTATGCATTACCAAGTGCTAGGCTCATTTGAGCTCGTAGCGGTGTTTCAGCGTCGTTGTGTCATTGTAGCTTAAGTGCAATAACTTTTTGCAGTCGTAGAAGCGTAGAATTGAGCGTGGAAGCCTTAGTTCATGCTGTTGGTCGAAGGTTGCTTATATGGATCGATCTAGGCGCCTCAATCCCTTTGAGGCACCTCAATCGGTGCTGATGTGGCGAGCTCTTGGCGATGCTTTATCCAATAATTCTTATCCTAATCCAGGCACCTCAATCCCATTAAGGAGCCTGGTTGTTGATGTGTGCTATCCAACCAGAGGTTGCCACCTCATTCTGCTCGCGCTGAGGTCATTGAGGCGTCTCAATCACTTTGAGATGCCTGGTTCGGCTTAAGGAGCCTGGATCCTTCCAGGCGCCTGGTTCAGCAAATTTCAGGCTTCAACTTTTACATCACAATGTTAGCACAAACAAAATATATAATAGAAGAATTACCATTTTGGCAGTCCGAATGTTAGCACAAACAAAATATATAACAGAAGAATTACCATTTTGATAATCTCGAGACTGTCCGATTTTGACTTTTGGGTTCCCTGTGAAACCCTAGGTCGAACCAACGTCTACTGTTCCCTCAACGGAGAATGCATCCTCACCTACTCCTCTCAGGAGAGTTTACCTGTTGCCAAATATCTGGACCTCCAGACTGTTTGGACTTTCGCTCAGCATCTGATCTTGACCTCTAGGACTTCCCGCTAGACATCTGATCCTCGACCCGCCTAGACTTCTTCTTGGTATCCTCGACCCGCCTAGACTTTTGCCTGGTATCCTCGACCCCCAGGGCTTTCCGCCTAGTGTCCTCGACCCCTAGGACTTCTTCTCGATGTCCTCAATCTGCTAAGACTTCTTCCCAGTCCCCTGGACCAGGACTTCATTGCCCAATCTCCCTGATCAGGACTTCTTGCCCAATCCCACGGACCAAGACTTTCTTACCCAATCTCCTTAATCAGGACTTCTTGCTCAGTCTAACTGACCAGGACTTTATTGTCTAGCCTCAACTAGGACTTTCACCTTGTTTAAGTTCCCTTTGGACTTTCTATTTGAGCTTTTTGCATACTTAGTCAGATTCATTAGATAACAATAAACCTTAACTTTGAACCTTTACCATCTATCAAAACATAGGTTTTATTAGCTGATGCTTCCAGCACCAACATCTGGTCCTCTAGATCCATCAAGTTAGTTAATTTGCACACTTATCTCAAAGAATTAAAACAACAACAGTCTAACTTTAACCTGTTGTCATACATCAAAACCTAGGGTTAGACTATTAGTACAAACTACACCAACAATAGGCTCCTTAGATCTCTTGGAAGATGACTCTCTTATAGGGTTTCCTGTCACGAGAACCCCCTTGTAGCTGATGCCCCTTGATTGCTTTTATAGACTCCAAAAATATAACAAACTTTCCTAAAATATATTGAGCATCGCCAGTGAAACCCTAACGATCCACGGTCGTGGCAGGTGCCACGAGTAGGCCATGGATCGTGTTGGAAGGCTTTTAATCAAAACTTCAAATATACCATGACTATGGCAAGTGCCACGGTCTGGCCGTGGTTCTTACTGGTTGCTCCGAGAGATGCTCTAATGGAAAATTTGACTCCTGGATGATTCATGGTCGTTGTAGGTGCCACGAGTAGGCCATGGATCATGTTGCAATGATACTCCACTAGCTTTTGTCTCCAAACACACTCCAACATCATGTTCTTCATGCCCTATCAATATAAATCACAAAGAGCAGTCATCCGAACAAAGAATATAAAAATAAATGCAAAAGCTAAAATTTAACCAAAATCATGTTCATATGATGCAGTAAATGTATGCTAAATAAGAAACAAAATATATGTGTGATTCACACACATCAAATACCTTAAACTTTTGTTTATCCTCATGCAAAGTATGTAATTAAAACTAATATGTGTGAATGAGGCTTATTATATTTATTGAATTCATATAACCCTATAATGCAGTATTAATAATGACTATAGGCATACGAATATTTCATTATGGTCTAACCTAAAAGTTCTTTGTGCATTGACTCTAAAGAATCAGATACCAATCCAAGCTATTTCTTCATTCCACTGTATTCTCAAAAGTTTTGATGCAAGAGCCACATTATATGTTATACGCAAGGCTCATCCCCTCTAATGTTTTGCATATTCTACACTTGGTCTCAAAGCAGCACTCGATGTTGAGGTAAGTTAATATCTATTTCTCCAATAACCACTGGTTGCTTTTACTCATTGTCAAACACTTTTTTTCACATTTTTCAAAAACAAAAATACTCTCTTTTTTATGAGTTCCTCGACTCAAATGTTGCTCAGTAACTAACATGTAATAGGAATCCCCAAGAAAACTAAGGTACTAGTCCAGTGTAATAAATAGTAACTATTCTCGAATAATCCAACTCTTGAAGTCAAGTTTATCTCAAAAGAGTAGGCCAACTATGAAGGTCGATGGAAATGATCTAAATTGAATTGTGGACACTTTTTTAATGTTTGAAACAAGAGACTAGTTGCCCTTAGGGAAATGGTGCAACGATTAGATCTTTAAGTGGTTAATTAGTCATCTAAGGGTTAAATCTTAGCTGCGGCGCATTGCAGATTTTTTTTCTAGTGAGACAACAATCTTAAGAATGTTGGCCGCTTGGATGGGCCTCCGCGAGCGCTTCCCGATTTACTTTGGTGGCTGATAAAAAAACTTACATGGGGTCGGGCCGATAACCTCCGGGATTAATTAGTTTGAAAAGCTGGATACCTACTGGATTACCAAAAGAAAAAAAAGAGACTAGTTGTCACACCCAAGATTAGTCGGTTCGAAGAATTGGATATCTAAATTAAAAAAAAAAGACCAGTCAAATTTAGGCAACGGGTTGAGTTATCAAATTGATGGTTCGTAGTTCTACATTTTGGACCGGCTAAGAAAAAAGATATTTTGGTTATCAAATTTGGAGTGGGATGACCGGCGATTAGAATTGATTAAGAAAAGATCAACAGATAGTTGAAGAGAGAAATGAGAAGATGATGTGTTGAGAATTAATTTAGAGAGGTTGAATAAGAAAGGAAAAAAAAAAGAGGTTAAAGATGTTGTTGAAAAAAAATAATATGAAAAAGGAAATTGAAAAAAAATACATGAGTAGAAAAAAAAGGAGAATATTTTTTAGGGAAGAGAGAGAGAGAGGGGTGAATAACACAAGTAAAAAGGGATATTCTGGTGCACAAAGCTCTTGTCAATGCGGAATCTCGTGAAAGGATCTATTATATGCAGTTTTATCCTTAATTACAAGAGGTTGTTTCTGAAACTCAAACCCATGACATTTAGGTCATACGACAATAATTTCACCATTGCGAAGAACACAAGTAGATAAACAAAAATTGATAGAAAAGAAAAAAATCAACGATCAAGAGGGAAGATGAAAAAGTGTGATAGGAAGATAATACAACAATTTACTGAACCCGTATGTATCTTTCCCTAATATCTAAAATGCATACCCAACTTTCATATTTACCAAATCACATAGTCATTTTCAATTATAACCCTACTTTATGAGAAATCGACTAATGGTCATCAATCAATTGCTATGTAATAGTTGAAATCACCAATCAATTTCTAAATTTACTTTGCTCGATTTGTGATCAGTAGTCGACTAGTCATAACTCATCAATCGGTTGCTAGGATTATTACATCGCTCTCAAAGTATCATAAAGTTGTGCCAATTTTAAAACACACAAGTCTCTATCTAAACTATGAAGGTTTGAAATGTTTTTGAGGTGTCTAAGCCCATCAACGAGTTTTGGCTAAAACTTGCTCATGACCTTAAGAAGATCAAAATCACTTCAAATCAATACCATTAAACTTCTAAGAGCCTCCTAAGTATAATCATAACCTAATATCTAGAATCCATAGCCTAAATTGAGAAATATGGATTTTTGAAATATTCACAACCTTGAGACAATTTGGCACAACCTCATTAAAGGCTCTAGGCCTATCATATTTACTTAACAATTTGGCACAACCTTGTAGGGTCATCTGTGAATTTTGTCCAAAACCCGCGGATGGCCTTGGGAACCTCAAAATTGCTTTAAAAAAGACCACTAAACTCCTGGGAGCCTCTTGAGTATAACCTTGCCCTTGACCTAGATTCTACAACCTAAATTGCAAGATGTGAGTTTTTAAAATCTTCACGACCTTATGACAATTTTTACAAACTCATTAAAGGGTCTAAGTCTGTCATGCTTACTCACCGACACCACCAAAAGGTTCCTAAGACTCCTCTAGTGCATACCATGTCAAGATTTTGAAAATTTGAACATTGTAGGGTCATTAGTAAATTTTGGTCAAAACTTGTTGATAACCTTAAGAATATCAAAATCGCTTCAAACCAAGACTATTACACTCTTAGGAGCCTCCTGAGTACAACTATGCCCTGAGACCTAAATTTCATAGTCTAAATTAAGATATTTGTATTTTAAAAATATTCACAACCTCAAGACAATATGTATATGCTCATTATAAAGGGCCTAGGCCTTTTATACTTACTCATCAACACCATCAAAGGGTTTTTAGGACTCCCTTGGTTTAGACTATGTCAAAATTTAAAAATTCTAAACATTATAGGGCCATCAGTGAGTTTTGACCAAAACTCACTGATGACCGAACCTTAGAATTGCTTCAAATCAAGATCATTACACTCTTGTAAGCCTCTTAAGTCTAATCATACCCTCAAACCTGGATTTTATTTGTGGAGTCAGCACCGATAATTAAATTTGTATTTTGATATCTGGCAATGAGTTTAAAATTACACATTATGTGTTTGATATGTTAGTTAAGTGTGCAGGTCACTCAACATGGAAAGTCCTAATGGGTCAGGAGGACCGAACATTAGGCATCGGTAAGACCTAATGGGTTAGGAGGACCGGACACTAGGCAAGGAAGTTTTAGTAGATCAAAAGGTCCAAACACCAAGTAGAAGATCAGATGAGCTAATCTGGTAGAGCACTTGATGGATCATCTGGATCAGACATCAAGTAGGGAAAATCTTGGTGGGTCAATCGAACACTAAGCGAAAGAAGAAATCAAAATAGGTTAGTCAGACTGGATGTTTGACAAGTAAGTAAGGTAAGTCTTGGAGAGGTCTTCCATTCTAGAAGGTAGTGAGGACGTGTCCCAGTTGAGACAATCTTAGGCATTGATCCGACTAAAGAAACCAACAGAGGTTTCTAAGTCAAGATTAGACAATCCTAACTGTAAAACTCATTCAAGCATAATCATATATTTCTAACTCTATTTTACAGATTTATTATTAGTACACTTGTTGTGTTAACTTTATTTTGTAGAAAGCAAAGTTTGGGGTTGACCGAACAAGGTGGTTCGGTCGACCGATCCTAGCAGATAAGCACAGCTAGATTGTTATCAAGCCCAAGAAGGAAATAAGGGTTCAGTTGACTGATCAAGAGGATCAGTCGACCAAACAACTTTGGAAAATGTAGAACGGATATGATTGGAACATCACAGTAAAAGAAATTCAGAGGTCTAGTCGACTATACCGGATTAAATCAACTAAAAAAGTGGATTTTGTGGGATAAATCAGATCAGATCAGAGCAAGCAAGTAAAGAAGATGGACTAGTCGTCTGATAGAAGGATCAGTCGACTGAAAGGGTTCAGTCGACCGAACATTTTCCAAACAACCGGATGAAGCCTATAAAAGAAGCCTTGGGATCCAAGGCTCAACATAAACTCTCTCTTTGATCCATTCTTCTCCTTCTCAGATCGTGCAAGTTTTGTTACTAGTACGCCAAGAGACTCTTCGACAACCTACTACAAATCTCCATCTTTGAAGTTGTCGATAATCTTTATTTACTTACATTTACTTTAACAAAGGGATAGTAGTCTGTTACTATCACCTTCATCTTTGTACGCTTTCCTCCTTCTCCTAAAGCTTTTTCGGAGAGGAGAATATTAGTGATTTACCTATTCAGTAATGATCCAAGGGATCGTGGGCCTTGGAGTAGCAGTCATTGGACTGTGAATCAATTAACTAACTTGTCTTTATGTTTTCTATTTTCCGTTGCATCTCTAATTTTTAAAAGAAAAGAAAGGTTTTCAAACGAACAATATTCACCCCCTCTATCGCATATTTCGATCCTACAATTGGTATCAGAGTCGAGTTGCTTTGATTTAGTTTAATTGATTTTTTTGAGCTTTTTGAAAAATATCCTTTCTTCTTTTTAAAACAAATTTTTAAAATTTTCTTTTCTTTCTTAGTAGAATATTCTTTCTATTGCACTACTTACCCAAGACTATGAAAAGTCTTGAAATTTCTTTTAATTTTTTTTTTTACAAAAATCAAATGGCTCAACAAGAAGGACTTAGTTCCTCTCGTCCACCACTCTTCGACGGGAAAAATTTCAACTCTTGGAAAATACGAATGGAGCAATTCCTGAAGAGAAAATTTGATACATGAATCATCATCAAAATGGATTCACCATGCCAGTCAACAAATCTAGAAACTGCTAGATATGGAAAGATGGACTCCCAATATCAAGAAGAAGACTCAAATTGAAGCTCGGGTCACATACACCCTCCAATGTGGCTTAACAAATGAATAACTTGATCGAGTCGGATCTTCCAACAACACCAAGGAGCTTTGGGATAAGTTGGTAGAAATTCACAAGGAAACCTACACTTTAAAGGTAACAAAAAGTATTCTTAATTTAAATAAATTATTTAACAATAAAGTGAAGAACAATGAATCATCTTCGAAGGAGTCAAACATGGAGGAACCAAACAAAATCATGACTTTAATGGCAAATGAAGATGTGTCCGAACCCGAGTTCAAATCCGCATCTAAGTCTGAGTTTGAATCAAGCTATGGATCCGTATCTGGTTCAGACGATCAAGAAGAAGAGGAACATAAAATTTTAAATCAATGGATGCTGGATAGTGGATGTTCCATGTAGGATCGAGTGCATGTGAAAGAGGGGTGAATCACGTGTTTAAACTTTCTTTTTCGATTTTAAAAAACTCGTCGAAAAATTGAGTGCATAGAGGAAGACAAATAAAGAAAAGAACACATTCGGTTTACTTGGTTCGGAGCCTTCGCCGACTCCTACTCCAAGGCCCACGACCCTTTAGATCGTATCATTGGGCAATCCACTAATTCTCTTCCGAAAAACCTTCGGATAGAGAAACTGAATACAAAATGAACGAAGATTATCACAACTCCACATATCTTTTCAAATACAAAGTAAGTGCAATAAAATAAAAGTTACCAATAAAGAAGTAAGAATATAAAGAAGTTTTGTTGTCGGAGATCGTCGTAGAACAAGCACTAGTGGAGAGTTGAGAGTTTGATTCAGAATTTCTGAGTTGTCCCTGTCTCAGACGTAGGGCATCCTTTTTATAGAAGAACTTGACCTTATTCGATCTACCAAATTTGGGATAGGTTTTTCATATTCGAATCTTATCAGTCCGGTTTGGTCCGATCCGATTCGATCCGATCAAATCTGGTTCGGTTCGGTCCGATTCGGTTTAGTCTGGTTCACTCCGTTCTGCCTTGCATCACAATATTAGCACAGAAATATGCATGAACATTTATATTTATGACTTAGATCCTGTCTCACCACGACTCGGATCTAGTAACAGTCTCAACTTAGAGTTCTAAGTAAGATCTAAGTTGGACTAATGCCTAACATCCCCACTGGGACTCGGCCTCACTAGATTCGCTCCTCCAGTTCACTTACCTCATTTACCAATTGCTGAGTAACCCCCTCAATTTCTAATCTCTAACTAGGTCTTCCTATCGAAATCACACATCCGGACTTCAGTTAATTGTCTGGTCCTCCCTAACTCGACTGGACTTCCTGCCAACTGTCCAGTCCTCTCTGACCCAGCTGAACTTCCTGCAAGAATCGCACATCTAGACTTCAGCCTGGTGTATGGTCCTCTAGATCCGTCAAGTTAGTTAATTTGCAGACTCAGCTCAAAGGATTAAAATAATAATAGTCTAGCTTTAACCTATTATCATGGATCAAAACCTAGGGTTAGACTATTAGTGCAAACTCCACCAACAATCTTCCCCTTTTTGATATAATGACAACCTGGGTTAAAGTTAGAAAAACCAAAAGCCCTTTATGGCTAAGTAAAATAATAAAGCATAAAATACAAAAGTTTAAGTTTAAGTTTATTTTTTATTAAGGAGTTTTAAATTTGAATATTTTCTTAACTTAACCCTTTACCCTCCCCCTTTGGCATACATAAAAAAATATGAATATTCATAGCATAAATATAAGGTTACCAGCAAATAGATAAGAATTTACTAAGGCTTAGTACAAAAGAATTTCAAAAGTGTTGGACAGAATTAAAACATATTTTAATTTTTAAAAACACTTAACATATGTTTAGATAAACCATTTAAACCTTGCTAAGGATTTAAAATATTTTATCAAGTTTGTAAAGATTTTTCCTAAGTTTTTTACAGATTTTTCAAAGAATATAAAAAACCTTTTCTTTTCAACAAACTTCAAAAAAATTTAAACCAACTTTTTTTTACAAATACTTAAGGAATTTGCAAAAACAAAAAAAAAATTAAGCCTTAAAAATATGAAATAACCTAATGAAAATTTTTGAGAATTTTTAGAATTTTTCGGTGATTAAACCGAATTTATATAGATTATTTAAGATTATTTCTATTTAAGCTGGGAGTTGATAAAATCAATTAACCTAATTCATTAAAATCTAAGCTGAATTAATTAAATCCTATGTCTAAATATATAAACCTAATGTTTCCTCCCTCACTCAACATTTCCTTTCTTCGCCTTT
>JBBUKS010000008.1:5277101-5289386 GCA_038050645.1 Hedychium gardnerianum | reverse complement strand
TAACAATAAGACTTAACTCTGATCCTTTGACAACATCAAAACATAGGTTTGATTCTGGTGCTCCCTGCACCAACACAATCAAGGGGCTATAAACTCGAGTTTGATCATTCCAAATTGAGATCAAAGCTATGTTTAAATGAGGAGATCAAATCTGGAGCAATCTTGACCATTCATCCAAGATCCGAGGAGATCTGAGTCATCCTTCAAGATCTGGTCCATCCAAGTCAAAGGAAGGGTAGATCACCACAATTAATCAAGATATGGAGCCTTTGATCCAGATTTGAATTGATCCCGCCATTGATCAAGATCTGGAGAGTTTATGTTCGTCCATTTAGATTTGATCAGATTTAAAGGAGAAGCTACAGTACCTTCTAAGGGATCATCATTTTTCCGTAACAGAGATTGCCCGATGCTACCACTCCCTTCTTCCTACATCAGCAACCACTAATGGCCGGCGGTCACCACCCATCTTCTTCATTGCCGCTAATCGGGCACCATTGATCCTCCTCACATTTGGCACTTCTCTTCGAGTTAGAAGAGAAGGAACCGAATCCCCATCTTCTCCACTGCAACTCCTCTTTGGGTTAGAAAAGGAGGAACCCATCTTCTCCACCGTCGCACCATCTCCCTTCTCCTTCCTCTCTTCGGGTTAGAAGAGAGGAGCTCCACTCCTACTGTCGGTAGCCTTCCTTCATCCATTCTACCTACCATATCCCTCTTTAGGTTAGAAGAGGAGGGTCCTTCTTCACCATCATCCGACAACCCCCTCTTCTCTTCGGGTTAGAAGAGAAGAGGTCCCTCTTCATCTTCCAGGCAGCTCTCCTTTGTCGATCTAGCCATCATCCATTCAATCAGCTCACAACACATCAGATCTGAAGCTCCAACAAATTAGCCCCATCCCAAGCAACTGATTAGTCCACAACCCATTTTATCTAGATTTCATAGTAGCCTTCATCAGAGCTCGCAGTGAGCATATTGTGATCTATTCCTTTATGTTGGTTGCTCGAATTGGTTGTTACATTTTCGTTGTGATGGATGTTTTAATTGGTTGTTGAACTGTAATTGAATTAACCTCCATATTTTTATTATATTTGAGAGATGTCCTAAGGCTATGATTTGTACTATTTATTAGATAAATAAATGATTCACTATTTGAGTGCACATTCTTTATGTGTATGATTGGATCTTAAACTCACTTACTGAATGTCCACAATATAATTCACAGCATGAGAGAACATGTAATTGTATCACAACTAGTGAGCATCTCTACATATGTAATTATGAATGTATTGAAACATTCCCTAGTCAATGAATTGATGAGTTCAAACATCATCGATTCTGAGAGACTTACACGTGTTATACTTCTTGGTTTAACCAAGCAGCTGCTCCTCACTAGCGGGAGACATTGGGATGTTGAGAGTTAAATGTGGCTGCTAGTTAAAGGTAACTAGTTCATTGGAGTGACCTGTCATGAGACTTCATATGGTTCTGTACATATATGGATATGTCAATGAAGATCTCATTGCAGCTTAAGTGCAAGTTTCCTTCGACTTGAGGAGTTCAAGTCATCTTGGTCATGGAAACTTATACTTTGACATCTTAAGCAAGCATCTCCTTGGAGGTGCGGACCCGAGATAATTGGGTATACGTCGAAGTGCCCGAAGGTGTTTAAATAGCCCATAGAGAATTCACCGCTCCATGTATAAGGAGACATATACCCTATGGACACTTGTCAGGATTGTTACTCAAAGTCTTTGGCCAAAGTAATATATGTCAAGAGTATAATACTCTTGGACACATGTCTAAGTAATTTGAATTCACGGGACGAGAAAGTATAACTTGGGCTAAGTGTGACGTAGTCAGTCTAGTGGGGACTGACACATTGAACATGTCCTAAACCAAGTGGGTATAAGATGAGTGAAAGGAACGAGGCATGACTCACTATAATTGCTGAAGGGTTCAGAAGTAGTTCTAGGATCAACCGTTGATTTTTTGATCAATTGAGGGTCATAATGTATTACTAGGTGTCACTTATGATCTATTTGTAATTAATGGTTAATTATGAATGACCAACATAGCCAATAACCTATTGGGTCACATATATTACGAGTATATTGAAAGATTTAAAATGAGCTTGATAATTGGATTCTCATATCGAGAGAGATTAAGTCTGGTTGGACCAGACGAAGGGCAAATATGAAAGATATATTGCCAGAGTGAAAGCGCGGATGAGCCATGTCTTTTAAAGATGAATTGGATCTTCTTTGGTTTAATTATAAATGAAATTGGTTTAGTTTTTAATTAAAAGAGGTTTAGTTATTGAACCAAGTGGTTTAATTTTGAACCAACATGATTTGGTTTTGAACGAAACCATGGCTTAATGGTATTGGATCGGGTTGCTATTGGGCTTCGAGCTTGGGAGTTGACTTGTTCTCAAGTCATTGTAGAGAGGTGTTTAAATACCCCTCCATGGGGAGAGAAAGAATCAATTCAATTGAAACCTAATTGTTAGGTTTCTAATTGCCTCTCTCTCCCTCTACTCTCTTTGTCGCCGCCAACCACAAGGGGAGAAACTCCCCTTGCGCCGCCACCACCTCCGTTGGAAAGCAGCGATGTCAGCTACCCTTTCCCCTTTGGTTAGCCTCTGGCCTCCATAGTGAGGGCCACCATTCGGAAAACCATTGTTCGACACAAGAATAGCAGCCTTGGTGTTGTTGTTCCCTGCACGCGAGCGCTGCCCCGTGATCGCCGACGCCCTCCAAGGCCACCGATTGCTCGACCTCCCTCCGCCGACCATCCACCAACCAGTGGACCTCCTTGTCACCAGCCAATAGCCACCGATGGTGGCTTCATTGCCTCCAAACAGCAACCTTGTGAAGGTTATCCATGGTGGATTTGTGTTGTTGAGTTGCTTCGACCGCCGGACATGAATCTACCCAAGATCCCTCTCTTGGATCATTCCATCTCCCCACTTTGGCTAGTACCAAAGAGGAGAGACGACTCGAACTTAGCAAAGTCATCTTGAGGAGTTCTCAATTTGAATATGAATAGAGGCAAGGCTCAATAGCGTTGCTAGTTGATGTCCTTCCCACTCCACATCAACCGTCAGGTGTAACTAGATTAAATATTTAGTTTTGTAAATTTTTAATTATGCGATTATGTCTGCATGAGTGTATTCTTGTATGCTTGTGGTGCGTGTGATGTAATTGTAAGTATCCCGAGGTGGTTTTGATTAACCGAGTTAAGTTAGGTCTTGTGTGTTTTAATCCTTGTGTCAAAGTGTGCAAGAACTTAGGAACACGAGAAGTCGAGCGAAAGATGTAGCGGATGAAAAGGATGGCAATGGAAGCGAGTCGACGGGCTTGGTGCATCCGAGGGACGAGAAGCTATGGAAGAGTACACCAGTGGAGCGAGAAGGACACAGTTCGAGGGACGCGTGGCGAGAAGGACGCAGTTCGAGGGACAAGAAGCTGGGGAGGATGTCTGCTCGAGGAGAAGGTCGAAGTTGGGTTTGGGTGAGCTCAACTTTGGATGACCGGATAATCACCCAAAGGAGTGGAAGAAAGAATGGTCAACAGCTGAAATTGACCATTCGAGATGCCACCATTGAATGGAGGTGCCTCAAGTGCCAAAACAATAGAGGTGACCCATTGAATGGAGGCGCCTCAAGCGCCCATTCAATGGAGGCGCCCCCATTGAATGGAGACGCCTCAAGCACCAAATCAATAGAGGCGCCTCAAGCGGCCATTCAAGGGAGGCACCCCCATTTAATGGAGGCGCCTCAAGCGGCCATTGTGATGCGGATGAGATTTCAGCTCGATGGAGGCGCCCCGGATCAATGGAGGCAACCTGAATGGCCACGTCATCAAAATAACCACTTAGACCAGGAGGCTGTAAAAAGAGCCCTTGAGCTCAAAAGTAAAACACAACACTTGCTTGTAACTTCTATACTCTCTGTTATTCACTGTTAGAGTTCTTAACTGCTGTAAGGGGCTTCTCCGCCTCTGACTTAGTCAAAGAAGAAGTTTCTTTAGTGCTTTATATTGTCTTGGATTAACAACCATCCAGGTTATAACCAAGTAAATTTTCTTCCTCTTTTCTTTATGTGTTTTTTTTATTATTTATTAATTAAAGTATATGTCCTTGCTTAGCTAGAAGCAAGAGAAATAGTAATTTTAATTTGCAGGCTATTCCCCTTCTAGTCGGTCCACCTATCCTACAGTAATAATTAGATTTATTTATGCTTTCGTTGCATGTTTACGAAACATGTTTTTGCAAGCACTCGCATCAGGCTCCCCAACAGTGGTATTAAAGCCTGATCGTACTTCAACATAATCATAAAATTATTTTATGAGTCGTAATTGGTCGTAGAATTTGATTTAAAAAATATTCCTATTTTTTTAGGAAATTTTATTTTAAAAAAGATTCCTATTTTGTGAGAAGAATCTAATTTTGGAACATTTCCTAATTTGTTAGAAAAATTCAATTTTGGAAAAAATTTAAAATAATTTAGGAAATTTTAATTTTGAAAAGTTTTCTATTTTGTCAAAAAATATATATCTAATTTTGGAATATTTTCTAATTTGTTAGGAAAAATCTAATTTTGAAAAAAAATTGAAAAAAAAATTAAGAAATTCCAATTTTGGAAAGATTCCAATTTAATTAAGATTATTCTAATTATATTTTCTAATTAGTTAGGAAATTATTTCCTAATTAAATTAAATTTTCTTAATTAAGAATTTTTCCTAAATAAATATTTAATTAGATTTGAAAATTTGTTTCCTAATTTAATTAAGGAATCTTGATTTGTGGAAATTAGATTCTTAATCATATTTTAAATCCAAATAAAATCTATGACAACTATGACATGAATTATACCATATCAAAATTAGTTGTATTAATTATGTCATGTCATATATTTTTTCATGATTAGTTGCATTAATTATGCCATGCCATGTATATTTCATGTCATATAAATAATTTAAATATTTGCATGGAAAAGAAGATGCAACCTAAATCCCTTACGAAAAATATTAAAACATACACCTTTCGTTAATATGGTAAGAACTAGTGTTTGATTTCTCATTTGAGTTAATGGACTCACTCTAAGTTCAACTTGAAATTAAATATGTTCGAACATTGGAGATATGATCTCATGATTAATGAGCCAGTTTTAACTTGAAGAGTTGATTTGTTGGACTCACTCCAAGGTCAATTTGGATAGAGGTGAAGTTGGGTGATATATATATGATGTATACGAGTTAATGAGTTAACAACCCGATGTTTATGCAAATATCAATTAGTTGATAGCATAATGTGATAGTTGTTATGTATAAGCGAAACATAATTGGTATATGTGATACCTACCACTATAGTTAAGAATGGCTTGTTGGACTCGCTCCAAGGTTGTTCTTATCTATGGTGGATATCAATCCACTTGAAGATAAACCTATGATCTCCAGAATTCAAAGTACGGGCTCTTGAATTCGATAAATAAGTGGGATTCATATGTGTATGTAAATTGTTTACAAATATATTGTAAAGCATCTCTCTCAAGTTTGCTTGATTGTGTATTTCTAGGTTATTCGATTACGTATGACGTTTTTAAATTTGTGATCGATTTTGGATACGAACAAACTGACTAGGCCAAACTTTTTGAACTAGTATCAGAATTTTAGAATCATTCTCAAATCTGAAAAGATAGCCTATGTCCTCGAAGAACCTCTTCCCAAATCTCTTGCATATGATGCTACTGATGACCAATTGGTTTATCAAAAGCACATGGCTGACTCAGATTTAGCCAGCTGCATCATGCTAGCCTCAATGTCTCCCAAATTGCAAAAATAGCATGAGCATATGGATGCTCATACTATTGTTTTTCATCTGCGTGAGTTGTTTGATGAGCAAGCGAGATCTAAACAGTTCAATATCTCCAGGCTCCTCTTTCACTCACGAATACAAGAAGGTTCATCTGCGGTGCAATATGTACTAAAGATGAATGACTACATTGAGCAGCTGGGATCACTTGGTTTTGTGATGGATCGTGAATTAAGATTTAATTCTGCACAGTTTGCCTAAAAGTTATTCACAGTTTGTGATGAACTATCGGATCAACCATATTGAATCCTCGATTCCCGAGTTTATCAACATGCTCAAAACTGTGGAGCCTTCTGTCAAGAAAGATAAGAAGATTGTGATGTTAGTTGACTCTTCGATGAAAATTTCTGAGAGGAAGTCAAAGCATCAAGCCAAAGGCAAGAAGAAGAAAGCCAAGATAGTAGAACCGAAATCAGAAGACTCATGTCACCATTGTGGCAAGATGGGTCACTGGCAAAGAAATTGCAAGATCTATCTTGAGTCCATGAAGAAGAAGACGACATATGATGCCCCATCTACTTCAGGTATCTTCATTATTGAATGTCATACTATTTCCTCTAACACCTGGATATTGGATATTGAGTGTGACTCACATATATGAGATAAGAAATAGTAGAAGACTGGTCAAGGGAGAATCAAATTTGCGAGTTGGCAATGGAGTAAAGGTTGTAGTTATTGCCGTCAGAACTTATTTGTTAAAGTTTCCTTGTGGACTAGTTTTGAAATTGGATAATTGTTATTATGTTTTTGCATTAATAAAGAATATTATTTTTATTTCCTATTTAAATAGAATATTGTCTCAATGGACTCCGCCTTATAGCCACAACACAATGGTGTATATGAAAGGCGAAACTGAACCCTGTTGGATATGGTTAGGTCAATGATGAATCATTCAAGTCTTCCCAAATTCTTTTGGAGTTACGCACTAAAGACAGTTGTTTACTTGCTAAACAGAGTCCTGACCAAGGCAGTCTCTACTACTCCATTTGAGAAATGGATTGGTGAGAAACCTCACCTATCTTACTTGAAGATATGGGGATGTCCTTCTTATGTAAAGAGGAATTTATCAAATAATTTGGATGCTAAATCTGATAAGTGTCTATTTATTGGTTACCCTAAGGAAACTAGGGGTTACCAATTCTATCATTCATTGGAACAAAAGGTGTTTATTTCAAGGCATGTTGTATTCTTAGAGAAAGAGTTTCTTTTGCAAGAAAACAGTGAGAGTAAAGTTGAACTTGAGGAAGTTTAAGATACTCCAATAGACATAGAAGAGACGCCTAGTCAAGAACCACAATCGATTACTCATGATGATGAGCTATCGGCTAAACCTATGGAGATACTATCTCTTCGTAAATATAGTAGGACATGTATGATTCATGATTGATATGGATTTCTCATAAGTGAATCAAATGACGAGTTGCTCATTGAGGATGAGGAACCTACTAATTATGAAGAAGTTCTAGAAAGTTTGGAAAGGGACAAGTGGCTAACAACCATGAAGTGAGAAATGAATTCCATATACGAAAACCAAGTTTAGAATTTGGTAGACCCACCTGAAGGCATTACGCCTATTGGGTGCAAGTGGGTTTTGATGTGGGAAATCGCAAATGCACAATTCTGTCATCAAGTAATAAAATATCGATCCACGAGGACTGTCGACTAAACACAAATTGAGTTCATGAAGCTAGTTATCTAGACAATCGAGAGTTGGTTGAAATCTTGAGAACTAGAATTTGAGAGAGTGAGCCGAGCGCAAGAGAGAGAGAGTTGAGAGGGAGAGAGGAAGAGAGAGTGAGCAAGATCACCGAGAGAGAGAGTTGATTTGGAGGAAATGATTCTAGGACTTTAGTTTCACCACAATGATTCTAAACACCTAATCTATGTTTGGTTTTCTATATTCAATGGTTGTTTATATAGATAGACTATCCTATGGTATATGATGTGAATTTTTGGAACTATACCAGCGTATCCGTTCCAATTCGTCATCTACTTTCAGAGCGACAGAGTTGAGGGATTGCTTTCCTAAGGAGATCCTTGTCACATGATCTCACAACCCTTGAGTTGCCTTCTCTTACTATGCGGCGATGAATTGAAACTGATCCATTAATATATATGGCAACCTATTACTCCTCATGACATACTGATCTACTTTCGTAGGCCACTCTCCATGCCTCGGGTTTCTATGGGTTTTAGGATTAGGTTCTTCTTTTAGTTCAACTCCAAATCCTCATGGGATACGAATCTTGTGCTTTTGGCATCAAGATCGTGTGTACACAGTAGGCCCGGATCACAAACACACATATCATCGAATAAGAAACATGCAAACTTAATAAATTTAACAAATAGTGCTACATATCAATAGGGTTCATCCCTAATCCTAAAATCAAGAGTCTACTTCATAACAAGGGAATTGCAAATCAAAGACAATGAAATAAGCATTCTTACAATCCAAAACAGAGAATCGAGAAGAAGAAATCCTTAGCGAGATTTGCAGAAAATGTCTTTAGAAAGAATTCTTGCTCCTGAGGTAGACAGATCATCTTGATGGATGAAGATGGATGCTCTAGGATTTCCCCAAGAAGGGGAAAACCCTCTCCAAGGAAGGGGGAGAATTTGACTTTTATAGCTGAGTTCCAGGTGCCCAATCCCATGTCGGGAGTTGTGTTTGCTGGCGGGCGGCGACACAGGCTGTGCCGGCTGGCATAGCCTGCTCGTTCCAAACGCTAAAGGAATTTGAGTTCGGACACGACCCGTGTTGGCTGTCACGTGCTCCCCGTGGTGAACACTAGAAACGACTAAGAATTGGGAACGACTCATGTCGGTTGGCACATGTCGCCCATGGTGAGTGCTAGAGAGGCTTGGAAACAAGGGCACGACACGTGCCAGCTAGCATGATCCTCCGGTGGTGAGCACTGTGAGCTTCAAGAAATAGGGCACGACCTCACCAATTTGTCCACGACCGTAGCAGCTAAGAAGTATTTGGGAATTGACCTTTAAATTCCATTTTAGCTCCAAATTCGCATCCTATCAATGAAAATAAGAAAAAAGCAGCTCTTCGAACTAAAAAGTACAAAATGAAGCACGAATAGATGAAAACATGTGATATATGCACAAGAAATGAGATAAAATGTGTGTCAAACTACGATAAAACTCCTATATGAAATACACACATCAAAATCCCCTAGAACCTTTGCTTGTCCTCAAGCAAAACTTACGATCTAGATTTATGTTTGTAAATGATGCATCATAATCCCTAGTGAATCAATCTAATCCTATCATGTAGTATCATTGATGAGCATGATACAAAGTTGTATGAGTGTGGCCTAAGTAAAAGTTCTTCGTGCTCAGTGCAATGAGTGACTTAACATTTTCAAGTATCAACTTTCAGTCCTAGTCAAGTCATCATCTAACCGTATTCCTAATCCTTCTAGTGATAGGCACTTACCCACCACACTTATGGTTCTTCCCCCTTAAAGTCTACACAAGGTCTCAAAGGAATACTCAGTATCAAGAGAAATATAATAGTTATTTTCCCAGTAACCTAACTTGATCTCAAAGGGGTAACTTATTAGTTTTCACTCATGATAACTATTTTTTTATCCTTTATTCTTTCTCCTTTTTTTTTTTGCTAAGTGCTTGCAAGGTGCAAGACTTAAACAAACCCTTGTTTGAGATTTTGATTTTTCCTAATAAGTTGACATGATCCGAGTTTATCCAGTAACCAAAATGTAGTTAAGAGGTCACTTAGGAAGCAAAAGTATTAGTCCGGTTCTATGAATCATGACTATTTTCAGATGTATCTATTGGTGCAGTTTGCACTAATAGTCTAACATTAGGTTTTGATGTATAACAACAGGTTAAAGTTAGACTGTTGTTGTTTAATAAGTTGAGCTAAGTGTGCAGGTTAACTAACTTGATGAATCTAGAGGACCAGACACTAGGCTGAAGTCCAGATGTGCGATTCTGGCAGGAAGTCTAGCTACGTCAGAGAGGACTAGACAGTTGGCAAAAAGTCTAGTTGAATCAAGGAGGACTAGATAATTGGTTGAAGTTCGGATGTGGGATTCCGACAGGAAGACCTAGTGGGTCAGAGATTATATGTCAAGGAGGTTACTCGACAATCGATAAGTGAGGTAAGAAACTGGAGTAGCGAATCTAGTGAGGACGAGTCTCCAGTAGGGACTTAGGCGTTGGTCCAACTTAGGTCTAAAGTGAAACACTAAGTTGAGATCATGATTAAATCATGGTCATGGTAAGACAGGAATTAAGTCATAATTACATGCATTTATTGGTTTATTTTAACATTGTATTGCAGGAAAACTAAGATTTTACAGAGTTGGAATTTACACTTGTTTGGTCGACCAAACAGATCATCAGTTGACTGAACATAGTGAAGATCAGCAGAATTCAACTCTTTGTCAAGAGGTTCAGTCGATCGTACGTCAATGATCAATCAATCAAACTATGTGATAAGATCAATGAGTTGATCAGACCAGATAAGATGAGGGAGAATTGGAGGATCAGTTGACCGAACGACGAGGTTCTATCGATCGAATACAAGTTTTATTCTGAAGAGATAGCATCTGAACGGGAAGTTGGGATGATTCTAAAGGATTAGTCGACCGATTGTGGAGGATCAGTTGATCGATAACATTCGGATCGTGAAAACTGATCCCGAGATTAGTGAATCGGATCAGGTTCACCTTCACTATAAAAGAGGGGTTTTGAAGCTCAAGATACAATGAATTTTCTCAGAACGCTCCTCTCGACTCTCTGCGCTAAAGATCATGCTCAAGCAACATTCTATGTCAAGACCTTCACCAATACTCAAGCCTGCATCACCATTATTCTAAGTGTTGGGTAACAAGTTTTTATTTATTTTTCTTATACTTGCTTAAGTTGGTGTAGAGTTGTTACACCAACTTCATCCTATATTCAGTTTCTCTATCCAAAGGTTTTTCAGAAGAGAATTAGTGGATTGCCCAATGATACGATCTGAAGGGTCGTGGGCCTTGGAATAGGAGTCAGCAAAGGCTCCAAACCAAGTAAAACCAACCGTGTTCTTTTCTTTATTTGTCTTCCGCTACGCACTCGATTTTTCGATGAGTTTTTCAAAATCAGAAAAGAAAGTTTTAAACATGTGATTCACCACCCTTCTCACGTGCACTCAAATCTATAGTATCTATTATCAAAGTCAAGCATATTGTGAATAGATCCTAAAATTAGGCCAACACTCAAACTCTTCCAATAAAAACATTACTCATTTCATGCTACTATAGATAGGAAGAAATAGATCACTAGGCATACTAGCATACAAAATCACAATAACATAAATATCTAGAACAAGCATGCTAGCCTTTTGCAATGAGGAACAAACACATCATGACATGATATATGATGCACTAGAAGAAAAATTTATGCAAAGAGAAGCATGACAAAACATACTAACAACCCAACATATATACTTCCCCAGACTTAAATCATTCATTGTCCCAATTAAAACAAATATCTAATATAGAGGAGGTTTGAAGTGAGGGAAATTACCAAGTGTTGCGCATCAAATGTTTGAGTTATTCATAAGCCGAAGTCACCCCACGTCAAGTAGTCACTGATGTGCCTAGATTATATATCTTTTTAGACACTTTATATTTCACATCTACTTACATTTCATTAACATGATTTGCATTATCGCACCTCATTTTATTATGTTATCATATTTTTTACTCCATATCGTTTGGAGGTATGCACTTTGCATGTTTTCATTTACAGGATGCATTTCAGAGCAAAATAGAACTTTATCAGAGAGCAAAGCATAAAAGCAGAATAGAAAGCAGAGCAAGAAGTAGAGCAGCTAGGCCAAAACCCTTGTCGTGCCTCAGTTATAGAAGGAACTCAAGGCATGACCGTGTCTCCCAGACATGATTGTGTGACATTTCTGAAGAAGTTCAAGGCATGATAGTGTGTCATTCCTGGGAGAACTTCAAACACGGTCGTGTGTCCTAGACACAACCGTGTGTCCTAGACACGACCGTGTTTAGCTAGCAGTGCTTCCTCAACCCTGGGAAGTGCCTCACAGGCATGACCATGCCTCCACTTCACTCAGCCTCAAGACTAGATTGTGCCTTCTAGGCACGACTATGTGCTAGAAAAATATGGGTCGCGCCCTATGCCTATAAAAGGATGTGTTTACCCCTTTCTCAAGGGAGGTTGTTCTTCCCTTCTAGGGAGAACACTAGGTCCATCCATAGTCCATTTCCAGAGATTTCTCTGGCGATCCGAGGCAGATTTCTCCTATCCATCGATCATTGAAGCAACGAGAGCACTCCCAAAGGCCAAGACATCAACCGACTAAGCATTCCTTCCCTCTTCTCTTAGATCGGAATAGAATGCTTATTTACTTGTCTT
>JBBUKS010000008.1:5255059-5271738 GCA_038050645.1 Hedychium gardnerianum | reverse complement strand
TTATGTGTAAATTGTTTACCTTTACGAAATAAATCATCTCTCTCATATTTGCTCAATTTTGTATTTCTAGGTTAATCGATTGATCATGACATCTTTGAATTTGCGCACTATTTTGGACATGAACAAACTGACCAGGATGAACTTCTTGAACTGGCTTAGAAACCTAAGAATTATTCTTAAGATGGAAAAGATTTCTTATGTCCTTGATGAGTCTCTTCCCACCAGTCTGGCAGATGATGCAACTTCAGACCAATTATTGGCCTATCAGAAGCATACGACTGATTCTGAGCTTGTAAGTTGCATAATGCTAGCCTTGATGACTCCTGAGGTTTAGAAGCAACATGAGCATATAAATGTTTATACGATTGTCTATCATCTTCGTGAGCTCTTTGATGAATAAGCTAGATCCGAAAGGTTCGAGATCTCCAAACTTCTCTTTTGCTCAAAGATGTAGGAGGGTTCATTTGTGGTGTATTTTGTACTGAAGATGAATAGATACATTGAGCGACTAGGATCACTTGGTTTTATGATGGATCACGAATTAAGTATTGACTTAATTGTGTATAGTTTACCCAATAGTTTTTCACAGTTTGTGATGAACTAACGGATGAACCATCATGAGTCCACCATTCCCGAGATGATCAACATGCTCAAGACTGTGGAGCCTTCTGTTATGAAAGAACTGAAGACTGTGATGTTACTTGAATCCTCTAAGAAAGATTCTAAGAGGAAGTCAAAGTATCAAGCCAAAGGGAAGAAAAAGGCTCAGAAAGAAGAACCGACACAAAAGGGCCCATGTTACCACTGTGGTAAGCTGGGACTTTAGAGAAGAAATGACAAGATTTATCTTGAGTCCATGAAGATGAGAAAGGCATCCAATGCCCTATCTCGTTCAAGAATTTTTGTTATTGGATAGCATACTATTTCTTTAAATACTTGGGTATTGGATACCAGGTGTGTCTCGCATATATGTAATGACATCAGTGAGCTAAATAATAGTAGACAATTAGAAAATCAATTAGCTTCCTATATGTGGTATTGTCTCCTTGGCCATATAAGTAAGAAACACATATTCGAATTACACAAGTGAGGAATTCTAGAATCCTTTGAATTTGATTCATTTGATACATGCGATTCATGCTTAAAATGCAAGATTACTAAGTTACCTTTTAAGGGAAAAAGTGCATGAGAGAATGACATATTGGGCCTTATACATACCGATGTATGTCGACACATGTCAACTCATGCACAAGGAGGTTATAACTACTTCATCACCTTTATCGACGATCACTCACCATTTGGGTATGTATATTTGATCAAACACAAGTCTAAAGCCTTTGAAAAGTTTAAAGAATTCAGAAATGAAGTAGAGAAACAACTTGGTAAAAGTATTAAGATCCTTCAATCTGATAGAGGTGGTGAATACTTAAGCCAAGAGTTTCAAGACTATCTAAGAGACAATGGAATATTGTCTCAATGGACTCCGCCTTATACACCACAACATAATGGTGTATTGGAGAGGTGAAACCGAACCTTGTTGGATATGGTTAGGTCAATGATGGATCGTACAAGTCTTCCCAAATCCTTTTGGGTTATGCACTCGAGACAGCTGTTTACTTGCTAAACAGAGTCTCGACTAATGCACTCTCAACTACTCCGTATGAGATATGGGCTAGTAAGAAACCTCATTTGTCTTTCTTGAAGATATGGGGTTGTCCTACTTATATGAAGAAGACTGTATCAGACAAGCTAGATGCTAAGTTTGAAAAATATCTATTTATTGGTTACCCAAAGGAAATAAAGGGTACCAATTTTATCATCCCTTGGAACAAAAGGTGTTTGTTTCAAGGCATGTTGTATTCCTAGAGAAAGAGTTTCTCTTGCAAAAAACCAGTGGGAGTATAATTGAACTTGAGGAAGTTCAAGAGACTCCAATAGACATTGATGAGATGCCTAGTCAAGAACCACAACTGATTACTCATAGTGATGAGACATCAGCTGAACCTATGGAGACACTACCTCTTCGTAGAACTAGTAGAATACGTACAATTCCTGAGAGATATAGATTTTTCATAAGTAAATCGAATGACGTATTGCTCATTGAGGATGAGGAACCTATTAATTATGAAGAAGTTTAGAAAAGTTCAGGAAGGGATAAGTGGCTAGTAGCTATGAAGTTGGAAATGGATTCCATGTATGAGAACAAAGTTTGGAACTTGGTTGATCCACTCAAAAGCGTTATGCCTATTGGGTGCAAGTCGGTTTTCAAGAAGAAAATAGACATGGATGGGGATGTTGACTATGATGAAACATTTTCACCAATAGCTATGCTTAAATCCATTCATATACTCCTATCCATAGCAGCTCATTATGATTATGAGATATGACAAATGGATGTAAAAATAGATTTTCTTAATGGAAATCTGTTTAAGGAAGTATATATCATATAACCCAAGAGTTTCATATCTGTCGATAAAAATAAAGTATGCAAGCTTCAGCGGTCCATTTATGGACTGAAGCAAACATCCAGGAGTTGGAATATCCATTTTGATGAGGCAATCAAAGAGTTTGATTTCTCACAAAATCCTGACGAACCTTGTGTGTACAAGAAGGTTAGTGGGAGTGCGATCATATTCCTAGTGCTCTATGTTGATGACATATTTCTTATAGGAAACGATGTGTCAGTTCTACAGTCAGTTAAGAGTTGGTTGTCCAAAATATTCTTCATGAAAGACATGGGAGAAACAACCTACATCCTTGGGATTAAGATCTATAGAGATAGATCAAAACGGTTGCTTGGTCTTTCACAGTCTATATATATAAACAGAGTGCTAAAGTGGTTTAGAATGTCTGAATCCAAGAAATGTTTTATACCCATGAGACATGGGATTCACCTTTCGAAGTATATGCGCCCACGCACAGAATATGAGAGGATTTACATGCGTAATATTCCCTATGCGTCAGCGATAGGATCTATCATGTATGTTATATTATGTACAACGCCCGATGTATCATATGCTCTGAGTGTCATGAGCAGATACTAGTCAGGTCCAGGAATGGATCATTAGGTGGCTATCAAGATAATCCTTAAGTACTTGAGAATAACTAAGGATGTGTTCTTGGTATATGGAGATGGTGATATGGTTACATGAGGGTATACGGATGTCAGCTTCCAAACGGACAAGAATGACTCCAAGTCCCAGTCTGGATACATATTCACATTAAATGGAGGCGCAGTTAGTTAGAAAAGTTTCAAGCAGGACACTGTTGCATATTCTATCACTGAGGCAGAATACATTACGGCTTCAAAAGCAGCAAAATAAGCAGTTTTGATCAAGAAGTTCATCACTGAACTAGGAGTGGTTCTGACCATTGTTGAAGTGTTACCAGTTTACTGCGACAACACTGGAGTCATTGCTCAGGCAAAGGAACCTAGGTCTCACCAATAATCCAAACACGTGCTTCGTCGCTATCACTTAATCAGAGAAATCATCAGTAGGAAAGAAATACAAATCGAGAAGATTCCCACTGAAGGGAACCTAGCGGATCCCTTAACAAAGGCTATATCACAAAGTAAGTTTGAGAGTCACATCCAGATGTATGGTATTGGATATCATAGTGATTGACATTAGGACAAGTGGGAGTATGTTATATTTGAGAGGTGCCCTAAGGCAATCACCTTATGATTTGTACTTATTTATTAGATAAATAAGTAATTCACTATTTGAGTGCATATTCTTTAAGTGTTTGATTGAATCTTAAACTCAACTACTAAATATCCAAAATATGATTCATAGCATGAGAGAACTTGTGATTGGATCACAACTAGTAAGCATATCTACATGTGTAATTATGAATGTGTTGAAACCATCCCTAGTTGATGAATTAATGAGTTTGAACATCATTAATTTTGTGAGAGTAGCACGGGTTATACTCCTTGGCTTGTTCAAGCAATCGCTCCTCACTGGCTGAAGACATTGAGATGTCGAGAGTTAAACGTGGATGCTAGTTAATGGCAACTAATTCATTGGAGTGACCTACCATGAAACTTCATATGATTCTCTCTATATATAGATATGTCAATGAAGCTCTCATTGCAGCTTAAGTGTGAATTTCTTTCGACTTGAGGTATTCAAGAAATCTTGGTCATGGAGACTTATACTTTGACATCTAAAGTAAGCATCTCCGAGGAGGTGTGGACCTGAGATGATTGGGTATAAATTGAAGTGCACGAAGGTGATTGGAGAACCAACAAAGAATTCACCACTCCGTACAAGGAGATGTATACCCTACAGCCGCTTGTCAGGATTATTACTCGAAGTCTTTGGTCAAAGCATCACATATTAAGAGTACAGGACTCTTAGACACATGTCTGAGTAATTTGAATCCGCAGGACAAGGAAGTATAGCTTGAGCTAGGTGTGACATAGTCATCCTAGTGGAGACTGACACATAGATCATATCCTGAACCAAGTGGAAATAAGACGAGTGAAAGGAACAAGACATGACTCATTGTAGCTGTTAAAAGGTTCAAAAGTGGTTCTGGAATCAACCTGTGATTTTTTGATCAATTGGGGATCATAATGTACTACTAGGTGTCACTCATGATCATTACATAATTAATGATTAATTATAGATGACCAACATAATCAAAAATCTATAAGGTCACACGCATTACGAGATTATCTAAAAGATTTAAAATGAGTTTGAGAATTAGATTATCAAATTGAGAGAGACAAAGTTTGGTTGGACCAAATGAGCGACAAATATGAAAAATTATTTGTCGGAATAGAAGCGCGATTAGGCCATGTCTTTTGAAGATGTGATGGATACTCTTTGTTTTAATAATAAACCAAATTGGTTTGGTTTGATTATTGGACCAAGTAATTTAGTTTTAAACCAAACCAAGAGCTTAATGAGTTAAGTTATTGGTTAAGGCTTAATGGGTAGGACTTGGGATTAGGAGATGACTTGCTTCCCAAGACATTGAGAAGAGATTATAAATACTCTCCCATAGGGAGAAAATTAATCTAATGAGAATTTGATAACCTAATTTGATTAGAAAATCTCTTCTATTTTGTTCTTTTTCTCCCTCTCCTCTCGCCGCCATCGACTGTTTGACATCGACATCGATTCATCGCCGCCACTGATTGTTCGGCGCCAATACCGATTCATTGCCACCATCGATTGTTCGGCGCCGACACTAATTCATCGCCGACACCGATTGTTTGGCGCCGATATCGATTCATCGCCACCACCTCGTTTAGTGCCATCAGGTTGCACTTTGAGCCACCGGACACCAAGTCAAGCAAGATCCCTCTCTCAGATCATTTTGTCTCCCCACTTCGGCTAGTATCAAAGCGGAGACCGACTCAAACTTAGAGAAGTCATCTTGAAGATACTCGGTGTGGATACGAATAGATGAGAGGTTGGATAACATCACTAGTTTGATTTCGGAAGAGGCTTGCCTTGCAAAGCAAGCAAATGCTCTCTACAAAGTTCGAATACGAACTCGCAGGTATAACTAGATTAATGGTTAATTTAGTTTTTCGCAAAATTTTAATTGCATAGTTATGTCCGCACATGTTTTAACTTGCATGGGTGGATATATGTGTTGTAATAATTAGAAATTATTATATTTTTATTTTCGCTGCGTACATTTTGTGAAACGTCTAAAGCACACGTCCATGTCGGGCTCCCCAACAGTTCTTTTGCGGGACATTTGGCGTATGATTTTTTGGACATCATCACTACCTTCTCTGCCATTAGAGTTAAGTAGGTCGAGCAACGTCGCATTTTAGATGAGTGTCATGCTAGGGCGGAGCAGTACTTTCAAAGAGCTGATGATTTTTATAGCCATGCAGATGAGTGGTACCGTAGAGAGGAGGAGCATCGCTAGAGAGCGGAGGAGCACTTCCACTTGATGGACAGATACCACCAGCAGATGGACGATATGTATAACTAATACGCATCACTTGGTAACCTCCCCCACTTCCCTCCTTTTCCACCACCCCCGCAGTAGACTCTATTTTTCATTTAGGACAATGCATGCTTCAAGTATGGGGGGTTAGTTAGTTTAGTTAGGTTAGTTAGTTTTCTTGATTACTTTCTATTTTTTGTTTTGCATAATTCATCATCATATTTTTTATATTTATTTTTGTTGCATTATCATGTTTGTCATGCCATCGTGTATTTATTTGTTTGTTCCTTATATAGCATGATAAATTTTATGTTTTCATGAAAAGCATGCTTGTATATTTAGCGATTTGTTTCTTTCTATCTGTGATAGCATGACATGAGCGTTGTTGAGTCAGAGAATTTTAGTGTTGACCTTCTTTCTTGAAGTATCTTACTTTCACTTTATACTTGATATCGAGAGTTGATATATCCAAGAATAGTTATGATTCATTTTATTGTATTAGTATCTTGGTTTTCTAAGTGACCTCACTGCATTTTGGTTATTGGAGAACACTCAGGTCATGGATCTCATTAATAAAAAAAAAATTGCTTTTGAAAGTGTGAAGAAATATAAAAAAAAACTTGAGTTTGGATCATGAGTGGAAACAATATGGTACCCCTTTGAGACATAGTAATTTGAGAAAAATCGAGTTAGGTGACCCTTTAAAATTTCGAGGTTATTGAGGAAATATCCATCAACCTCTCTCGATGTTGAGTGCTCCTTTGAAACCTTATGTAGATAGTGCAAAACATTAGGGGGGACGATCCTTGCGTGGGGCAGGTAAGTGTCGCTCTTGCGCCGGAGACTTTGGGAACACAGCGGGATGACAAAATGACTATGATTGGTAATTGACATTTTAAAGTCGAGTCACTTTACATTGCACATGGAGAACTTTCTAGCTACGTCACATTGAGATAATTCGTGTGCGGTTGTCTCCTAAGGTCTCCTGTCACAAGAACCCCTCCATGCCACAAACTAACACACCTTGGTTGCCTTTATATCCTCCAAAGTTTCTGCAAATATAACAAAATTTTCTAAAATTCAGAGGGGTGCCACCATCATAACCTAACAATCCACGGTCGTGGTAGGCACCATGGGCAGGTTGTGGATCGTTCTGAAAGCTTCTTGCAAAAATCCCGAATGGACCACGATGGTGGTAGGTGCCACAGTCTAGCCATGTTTCTTGTTGGATGCTCCGGGCGATGCTCCAGAGATAATTTTGGCTCCATGGATAATACATGACTGTGGCAGATGCCATGGGCAGGCCGTGTATCATTTTGCAATGCTGGTCCAATAAATTTTCATCTCCAAACAAGCTCTAATATCAAGATCTTCATGTTTTATCAATAAAATACTCAAAGAGCAGTCATTCGAACTAAAGAGATAAAATGAATACAAAAGTTAGAAGTTTATGCAAAATATGCTCATATAATATGGTAAATGTATGCTAAATGAGATAGAAAATATATGTATGATTCACACACATCAACAAACCATGAATCAAGGGATTATTTTTATGCACTATTGTGTATATAGAGAGGCCCCAAACGGTTGATCAACAATTACTTTTCAAATTTGTCCAATTGACTAAAATAAGAGAGTCAGTTTGTGCCCCTTATCCATAGTTCAGACAACTCAAATCCTAAGATTAGAAACTCACATAATCTCGTATAGCTCATTGTTTTTAGGTCTTCCTTTGTTGTTGCTTTATGTTGCTCAAGAGTCCACCTCTAATAACGTCCTTAATCTTTTAGATGCATCAAACCCTTCAAATTTGCTTCACATGTCATCCTTCTATAGGTTACCTATGTATTCCATCTTTTCTCAACATTTGGTTCTTAGTCCTTCAGATGCATTCACATGTCATCCTTTGTTAGGTCACCTACAAAGTTGTCCTTGTTCCATATCATCAAAGCTCTCAACTCATCAACTATGCAATGCTCTTTATCTTAGAATCTACCTCATTAGTTTTTTTTGGTCTCTCAGATGTTCTATTCTTTATCCTTTACCTTTGAGTCCACATCATACCAACCTTTAAGCTATCGAGTCAAACCAAACAAACTAGGAACACCAAGTTAACCATATGCAACCTGTCAAGTCTTTGCAAACTCGATGCACACAAATTAATAATATAAATAAATTTAACTTAAACTTTTTTATCATGGATCAAAATATTCTAATTGAACTTGATTACTTAAGACACGATCATTTCAACAAATTTATGACTATATCTTGTGATTGTTTTGTATAAATTCAATAAGGAGAGTCGGTATGTGGTTCACCTCGAATCTCATCAAGCTCAACTGTCCTTTCACATTGTGCAATGAGCAATCTCATTGGATTCCTTTAGATGTCTAATAAATAATCCCTTGTCAGGGTTGAAGCTTGTTAAAATCTAAACAACCCCTAGGGCATAATTAAGTCGGTCATCACATTGTATGTTTGCATAATTGAGTAAGAGTCGATTCCCGATGAAGTCGACGAAAATATCCTCTCATGTGATGACTTATTTTAGTTTCCTGATTTACTCCCTCCCAATAGTATGGGGTGATCATGGAAGACAACCAAGATGATAGATTTTACCTTTTACAAAATTGTATTTCACCATCTAAACTTTATTCAACACAAAAGACACTCTCAAGTGCATGCCTCCAAAATAATATTTAGATCATTATGAGTAATCAAATTTCTTCTCTTTCACCATTTAATTGAAGTTATGTGCCTCGAGGCTATCATATGATAGTAAAAGATAAGATGTGTTATATTTGAAAGATGTCCTAAGACAATCATCTTAGATATTATATTATTTATTGGATAAATAAAATTTACTATTTGGGTATACATTCTCTATATATGTGATATGATCTTAAACTCAATTAATGAAGTTCATAATACAATGTATAATATGAGAAAAATTGTGATTGAATTATAATTGGTGGATATCTCATCATGTATAATTATGTATGTATTGAAATCTTTCCTAGTCGATGAAGTGATGAGACTGAACATCATCAATTCTGTAAGACTAACACATATTATACTCCTTGGTTTATCCAAGCAACCAATCCTCATTGGCTGAAAACATTGAGATGTTAAAAGTTAACATGTGGATGCTAGTTAAAGGTAACTAGTTCATTGGATGTGATTTACTATGAGACTTCATGTGATTCTATATATGTCAATAAAGATCTCATTGTAACTCGAGTGTAAGTTTCCTTAGACGTGAGTATTCAAGTCATCTTGGTCATGAAGACTTATGCTTTGACATCTTAAGTGAGCATATCCTCGGAGGTGTGGATCTGGGATGATTGGGTATAAGTCAAGATGTCTGAAGGTGTTTGAATATCCTACAGAGGATTCACCTCTCCTTTGATAAGGAGACATATACCCTATGGTCTCTTGTTAGAATTATTACTCATAAGTCTTTAGCTAAAGCAAAACGTGTTAAGAAGATTATCTTCTTGAACATGTGTTTGAGTAATTTAAATCCACGGGACAAGGAACTACTACTTAGGCTAAGTGTGACGTAGTCAGCCTAGTAGGGATTGACCATAGACCATGTCTTGAACTAAGTAAGTATAAGATGAGTGAAAGGAACATGCGCACTGATCATTATAGTTGCTGAAGGGTTCAGAAGTCATTTTAGAATTAACTATGATTTTTTGATCAATTGGGATCATGATGTACTACTTGGTGTCATTCATGATCTATTCATAATTAATGATTAATTATGAATGACCAACATAACTGAGAACATATTGGGTCACATGCACTATGAGTATATCCGAAAGACATAAAACAAGTTTGAGAATTGAATTCTCAAATCGAGAGAAATTAAGTTTGGTAGGACTAAACAAGGGGGCAAATATGGAAAGTATTTGTAGGGCCGGAAGCGCTAATGGGTCACGTCTCTTGTAGATAAGTTAAACCCTCTTTGGTTTAATCATGAACCAAATTGGTTTGGTTTTAAATCCTTGTACATTTAGTAGAACACGTCTAATTCTCGAGAGATATGGATTTCTCATAAGTGAATCAAGAGACGTCATTGAGGATGAGGAACCTACTAGTTATGATTTTTTTTTGAAAAATTCAAAAAAAAACTCATGGTTAAAGGCCATGAAATCAGAAATGGATTCCATATGTGAAAACCAAGTTTGGAACTTAGTGGACCCACTCGAAGGTATAAGACCTATTTGTTAGGACTGGTATGAGCTAGGGGGTGAATAACTCACTTGACTTCTTTGAATTTGAATGATAGTAGAAAACTCAAAGCAAAGACTCTACAATGCTAACACTTAGATTTTACTTGGCATCCACCTTCTTGAGGTGACTAATCCAAGGGTCCACTCCTCACACTCACAGCTCCACTAGGAATGTCTCATTCTTGAAAACTTTTTGGAGGCAGAGAAACCTTGTACACTCTTGATTACACAAGAACATCAAGAAAGCAAGAACGTAAATACAAATGAAATTGAAAAATGACTTTACATTGATGAACCTTGAGTTGCTTGATCTTTTCTTGCTTTGGATTACCTCTTGGTAGATGGAAATGCAACAACACTTTGCTCTAAGACTCCCCAAGAACTGACCTCAAAGAAGTGTGGCGAAATCCCCTTTTCTAGGGTTTCTCTCAGGCTGGAAAAAACGCTTCCCAATCGATTAGGTTTACGCCAGATGACAATTCAAAAACCTACAAAATGACTCTTTTTTACCCGACCAATCGATTGGTGAGCCATACCAATTGATTGGCTGCTTCTAATCAAATGATCCAATCGATTCAGAAGCTTTCTGTTCTCGCGAAAAAAATACTTCAATCGATTAGCCTAATGGATTGACTACTGAATTGATTGACCTAATTGATTTAGCAACATTCTGTTCCTTCACGAAAACATACTACCAATCGATTGAGTTTAATCCCCAATCGATTCTGCAGCTTCCTTTTTCCTCACGACAAACCCACTAATCGATTGGAAAAGCTTCCATACGCCCAACAAAAGCTATCAATCGATTGGTTCAATTGATTGAGCCAATTGATTGCCCAACCCTAAACCCAGAATTTCGAGTTTAGGGTTCACCAATCGATTGACATGATTGGTAATCCTAAGTTCAGCCTTTTCAGGTTTGAATTCAGGTCTTGCCTGGTATCTGGTTGACTTCAACCTACCAGGACTTTCTCTGTCCAACATCTAGTCATCCGTGACTTGTTGGGACTTCTCGTTGCCCAATATCTAGTCAACCTTAACCTATTGGGACTTTCTCGTTGTCTAGCATCTGGTTAACCTTGACCTGCCAGGACTTTATCGTTGCCTAACATCTGGTCACCCTTGACCTGTTAGGACTTTCTCACTTATGCCAAGTGTTTGGTCCTCCTTGACCCACTTGGACTTTACCTAGTTTTCAATTAGATTTGCCTAGTTCCCAACTAAGTCTTCCACCGCCTAGCCCCTCTAGGACTTTAATTTCTTAGTTCCGAATTAGGTCTTCCACCGCCTAGTCCCACTAGGTCTTTCTTCTTGCCTAACCTTAGTTAGAGCTTTCTCTTGCCTAACCTCAATTAGGATTTTCTCTTCCCTAACCTCAGTTAGGACTTTCCATTGTCTAGCCCAGCTAGGACTTCCCCTTGCCTAACCTTAGTTAGGACTTTCTCTTGTCTAACCTCTAGTTAGGACTTTCTCAAATTAAGTATTCAGTCCTTCCTCGACCTACTTGATTTCTCTCTCATATATTGTCAAACATCGAAACTCTAGCTTGAGAGGTATCCTAAGGCAATCGCCTTACATCATATTATATTATTTATTGGATAAATAAAACTCACTATTTAGGTGTACATTCTCTATATATGTGATATGATCTTAAATTCAATTAATAAAATTCATAATACAATGCATATCATGAGAGAAATTATGATTGGATTACAATTAGTGAGTATCTTATCATATGTAATTATGTATGTATTGAAATCTTCCCTAGTCGATGAAGTGATGAGACTGGATATCATCAATTCTATAAGACTAGCACATGTTATACTCCTTGGTTTATATAAGCAGCCGATCCTCACTGACTATAAACTTGGGATGTTAAGAGTTAACATATGGATACTAGTTAAATGTAACTAGTTTATTGGATGCGACCTGCTATGAGATTTCATGTGGTTCTATATATGTCAATGAAGATCTCATTACAGCTCGAGTGCAAGTTTTCTTAGACTTGAGGTATTCAAGTTATCTAGATCATGGAGACTTATGCTTTAACATCTTAAGTGAACATATTCTCGGAGGTGTGGATCTGGGATAATTGAGCATAAGTCAAGATACCGAAGGTATGATATAGTCCATAGAGAATTCACCACTCCTTCTATAAGGAGACATATACCCTATAATCTCTTGTCAGGATTATTACTCATAAATTTTTGGTCAAAGCAAAACGTGTTAAGAGGATTGTCTTCTTGAACATGTGTTTGAGTAATTTGAATTTACAAGACAAGGAACTACTACTTGAGCCTAGTAGAGACTGACACATAGATCATGTCTTGAACCAAGTGGGTATAAGATGAGTGAAAGGAACAGACACACTGATCATTGCAGCTGCTGAAGGATTCAGAAGTCATTCTGAAATCAATTATGATTTTTCGGTTAATTGGGGAAGATGTCATTCATGATATATTCATAATTAATGGTTAATTATGAATGACCAATATAATTAGAAACCTATTGGGTCACACACTACGAGTATATCCGAAAGATATAAAAAATAAGTTTGAGAATTGAATTCTCAAATCGAGAGAGATCAAGTTTGGTAGGACCAAACAAGGGGCAAATATTAAAAGTATTTGTTGGTCTAGAAGCGCTAATAAGCCACGTCTCTTGTAGACAAATTAGATCATCTTTGGTTTAATCATGAATCAAATTGGTTTAGTTTTAAACCAAAGTTAATGGATTAGGTGGCTTAATGAGTATGAGTTTGGACTTGATCTTCAAACCTGGTAGGAAATCTATATAAAGATATAGATAAGAGAAAAATTAAGTAATTATTTCTTTTCTAGGTTTTTCTTCTCTTCTCTCCCTCTCCCTCTCCCTCTCTTGTTGCCACCGAACACCAAGCTGCCGCCGAGAAGAAGCAACCGTCGATGCTCTGGTGATAGCAAGGATGGCGGCGGCAACTAATGTCCAAGCGTCGAACAGCAGCCCGAAGGCTGTTGTCCCCTTCGGTGCCGCCGGGCCACCGGCTGTGCTTCCATCGTCGACCTTCCTCCAGCCTACGGAGCTCTCTATCGCCGGCCACAGCCGCTGGCAATAGCTTCCACCACGCTGGACAATAGCCAAGAGCATGCCGTCTAACTCACTTGGTGTCGCCGGATTGCCTTGTGCCACTGGGTACCAAGATGGATCCTCTCTTAGATCACGTCGTCTCCATTCTTTGGCTAGTACCGAAGCAGAGACAGACTTATGACTTAGCAAAGTCGTCTCGAAGGTATATTGGTGTGGATACAAATAGAGACAAATCTCGTTAGGTTTGCTTGTTGATGTCATTTCCATTGCACGTCATCCAATAGGTATAATTCCTAAATGAATTTTAATCTACGATTATGTCTAGCGCATGCATGTTCATGTGGTTGTGTGTGATGTGTGTTATAATAATTTAAGAAATTATAATGTTTTCACTATTTATTTTTCGAAAACCCTAAAACACCTATCATACATGCATCCAAAACCCTAACAAGATGGACTTTTAGATCATCATAAAAATCAATAATTTTTTTTTATAGGATCATCTTCAAAATTAGAAAATAAATAAATGAAATGTCTATGAGACTTCAAAATTAGTAAAAAATAAATGAAATTCCTATCTCAGGCTTTCGTCCTCAAATTTATACCTTTAATTATTTATTTTATATAAAAATAATAATTTTGTGTTTTTATAGCATATCTTTGTGAAAAGCCAAAAGAAATTCCAATTGAAAGAAAATTACAAATGGCAAGTTGGAGGCCAAGAAGTGGCAGTGACGCTCCAGTAGTCAACAACTCAACGCCTGCTTTCTTCTACCATTTCCGGGTCTCCAGCTCCATACGTGTCTCCCTCCATCGCGTCACACGCCATGGTCGGCCGCCTTCCCACTACTTTGTCCTCTCCTCATCCTCATCCTCCTCGGTTCTCAATCCATTGCGAATCTTCGCAATATCTAATCCTTCCCCGAATCCCGCATGGTGCACGGAGATGCACCTCAATCTTCACCTGATCTAAGGGAGATCCAAAGGTATGCCTTCTGTCTCATCCTGTCTGATCATTTCCCCTGCACTTTGCTTCTCTCCATTTTTCTTCCCCTGTTGGAAAAAGGTAGAGTTTAATTGCGAGTTAAAATTTTCAATTTTGGGGTTATTTTTACTGGCCCTAACCGACCTTAGGTTGATCATAGAGCAATATAATTTTTTTTTTTGGGTCTCTTTTCAGGTTCCATGGAACAATATAAAAGGTCTCCAATCGTATGTGTTCCATTGGATTTTGTCTCACCGTTTCTCCTATCTTTCGCCACGATGTTTTTCTTCGGTTCTCTCAGTTATTACTGTTACTTCGCGCGTGTGTGTTGTCGCTGTATGACGAGTCCTGTATCCGTTTTTCTGGAGCAATGATACTTGCTGTTTCTGGGAACTGATATTTGAAGTTTCTTTCTCATATGAAAATTATTATATTCATAACTCTGTTGTCGTATATGGTATTAGTAAAATTAATGTTTTAATGTTGTGATCCCGCCGTGAGGTTTTAATTCTTGAGTTCGCTTGAATGCAGTAGCATCCTTTCTACATGTCGTTCACAGTAAAGAAGATATATGGGCTAATCTTTTTCCTTAATGTCCTTTTGATAGTCTGATATTGAAGGAGGAACGGGTTAAAAATTAAGAAGAGAGAAGTCCAATCTTTCTACTGAAAACTTAATTTCAAGACCTATTTTGATCCTGGAAAGATGCTTTAATTCTTGAATTTACTTGCAAATTTGCAATAGATTAATTCTTTCTCCTTGTTGTTTATAGTAACTAAGTTTGAATGATCTTTTTTCTTCATGTCATCCTGATACCACAAAGTATAAATTTGTTGTTCATGCATGAACATATCTATGCCATATGTGCCTATGTTTGTTATTTACCTAATTGCTCTCGTATAGTTTTTTAAAAATAATTTGTCTTTTATAGTCATCCTAATGGTATTTTTTGATTGGTCTTACATTAATTTTTTTAAAACATGTTGTTTCTTAACTACTAACATAGAAAACTTTACAGTATAACTGACCGAGTTACCAAATTTACAAATTTGGCTAAAATATTTCTTCAAAAATTATTTTTGTTAGAGCTCAAAGTAATTGTATTTCCCATCAATTTAAGATTCTGGAAGGACTACCATGGTTTTCTATCAAATTAGTTCAGGATGCTTGCATCAAATGTCAGTTAACTGCTACAGTCATCTAAGCTTTATTGAGAACTCAATTGGACCTCACTTTGTTAAGATATAGTAAGGAATCGGAAAGTAATTACATGACGTGGTAAATGATAGTCTACATGTTTTCTAGATATGTTTTTTTATCTCTCTCTCTATTTTAAAAATTAGTCTTCTGCATGCTTCCTTACTTGAAGAACATGATTTCGCCTTTCGAATTTCAATCAAACATTTTGATCAACTAATTTCGTTCATAAGTAATCATTGGATGAGCATTGTGGATGGACTTACTTCACTAGGGAAGGGGACCTCATTGCGAGGTCACTTTTCATGGGTCCTTGAACTCATATAGTTTTCTGAAACATCTGAACTTCTCACTTTTGATTGATTCGGTCCACACAATTTTGAGGTTACATGGCTTCCTATTTCAGGACTAATTTTGATATTCAGAGATGTTACACAGAGCCATCATATATATATAATATGAAAAATTTAAGTAATAAGAGAAGCAAGACGCAAAATGCAAGGAGAATATGTCTAATACAACTTTCAAATTTCAGATCTGTCCCTGCACATCTCAGGGGAAGTCCAAGAAGAAGAGAAGTCAATGGCATGCCTTGACCTAGATTCTCCACAACTCTTATTAAATGAGCATTTGTGTGATGGACTATTTAACCTATTTCCAGTAGGCAACACTTCATCCAACAGTTTTAGTGTTCCAAATTCATTCAAATATCAATCAACTAGTGGTAGCATTCCACCACCACCTCCACTCCCAGCCAGAGATACTTGTGGTGCAAAAAAATATTCCAAATTTTTTAAAGAGTATTGTTTTGTGCCTAAAGAAACAAGGGAGGCTTGGGACAAACTTTTCTGTGAAGGATATGAAGCTGATGTTCGCATTCTTACTGAAGACATGGATCTCATTATGGCGCATTCAGGCATTCTTGTGAGTATACCAAATTCCTTATGTTTAATCTTAATTTAGTTAGTTACCATTGTTGATGTTATAGGCACTTATTATCAAATGACATCTATTACATTGTTCATATAGGATCCAGCCTAAAGACCTAAACTGAAAACATTATATATGGGGCTAAAGTCACTACATGATTTAAGATACTTAAATAACTCTAATACCCCTGACACTCCAACTTAGAGCATAGATGCTATCCATGTTTAGCTTAATACATAAACTAGAAGTCTCTCATAAGAAGAAAACAACAACAACAACAACAACAACAACCGAGCCTTATCCCACTATGTGGGGTCGGCTATATGGATCCTTTTACGCCA
>JBBUKS010000008.1:5235827-5248953 GCA_038050645.1 Hedychium gardnerianum | reverse complement strand
AAGATTTTGTGCTCAGTTACTTATAATTATAGATTCTGAATATGCTAGTTTTGAAAATTTTAGAAATATTTCTTCAATTTATCTTGTTTAGTAATTGGGTTTTTAATGACTGCTTAAATATCATTCAATTAATTGATTATTTTTTATACTTTTAGGATGGTGGTGTATCTTTTGTTTAGGGTAAGACATTCAATAGAATTATAGTAAGAATTGACATGTTAACTAATGTTATGTTCAAACAATGGTTAATTACTGATAATGGTTTATTTTGGAGATGTGTTCACTTGTACTATGATATATGACTAATACGCTTGTGAAATATGACTATCATGCTTGAGATATATGGCTTGATAGAATTTTTTTTTAAACAATTACTGCTTGTTTACCTTCTCTTTAAATAAAAAAAAAATAAGATATGTTTATTTTTGATTAAAAACTATAATATGTATGTAATTATCAGTAAGTTTTTTTCGCAGGTGCATTATTTGTTCTGTTAATCATATTTCGACGATTATTATAGTTTTTCTTATATTATTTACTAGTAAGGGTAAAATTAGAAATTTGACCGCTTCTCATTGCATATTTTCATTCGTACCAAGCAACATCAATCACATTAACACCCATTCCAGTATTTATACCAAACACCAACAATTCAATTACTAATTCCCATTGTGATTAACCCCTAAATCAAACCCATTACCATTCCGATTGAGTAATCTACACCAAGCGCTCCTAAATTTTCTAAGTCCGGCCTAGACACCTTCAATTAAATTCATTTTAATTTTTATAAATTTCTGGACTTATTTATTATTATTTTAAAAAATAAAAAATAGATGTGTATAATTTTATCAAAAATTATACAAGAGAAAAAATAAAATGTGAGGATAAAAAAATAAAAAATGTGAGGATAAAAATAGAAGAGAAGAAAGTTATTCAAGAGAAAGAAAAAATAAAAAAAATAATTTTATCAAAAAGGAAAAAATAAAGAAAATATATATCTTTTGGGTAATTTTAAAGTTAGATGCGTCATTTTGATAATCTAAAATGTGAGGTGTGTACTTTTGATAAATAGCTGTGTATTTCTACAACTTTATAAGAAAACCTAATTACCCATGTCCTCCTGCCGCAAGGACGCTTCCTACCAACGCGATCTCTCACCGAGAATAAAGCTTCTGTGTGTAAATCTTCTCTTCTAGTTTTCAAGTTTAAAAGGTTTCGTCTTCCGTCACCCTACCTCCTCTTTGACAATCTCTCGTGCTTCCATCTACTAGGCAGAAAGGATGAGGGGATCGCTAGGGAAGCTCATTGCGGGTTCTCTATCCGTCGCCGGTAGATGGCAAAATCAGCAACTGCGGCGGCTCAACATCCACGAGTACCAGGTCTCTCGTCGGTGTTATTTTTTCATTTTTTTCGATTAATTTTTCTTATTTGTTTATGTTTTATGATCTGAAGAAAGGTATCGAAGATCCGATTCTTTTGTTGAGCTTGTGATATTCAAGGATTTTTTTTTAAAAAAAATAATTTGATTGCAAGATTTGGTTTGTTAATGGACATATTAAATTCGTCTTCATTTTTCCTACCCGATCAGATCAAGTACTGCGATGTGTTTGAATTCTTTGATGACTAGAAAGTCTTTTTCTTCTGTGGCAGGGTGCGGAATTGATGAGCAAGTATGGGATAAATGTGCCAAAGGGTGTGGCTGTTGCATCTATTGAAGAGGTCAAGGAGGCTGTCAAATCTTTCTTCCCAAACGACAAAGAGGTGTGCTCATAAATAAGACAAAGCAGACTATTTTTTTACATGATTACTATAAACTAACTTTTTTGGATAGAATTTTCAGTTGATCTTGCAAATATTTCTTTTCTTTCTGGTTCCTCTAAATATACACAATATATATTTCATGGAGATAAATCTATTTCCTTTAGGAGATAGACATTTATGGTAATCGTTTATACAATCTGAAACTGAAATTTCTCTCAAGAAAAGATACACTACTCTAGTAAATTGAACCTTTTGTTATCTTGCTTGTTGTCACCAAGTCCTGGAAGATAGTTAGTAAATGTTTTTGTGACATCAGATAATACTTTATGCTATATGGTGAAAGAGTTGTACTCTACTAAGATGTTGTTGATGTTCAATAACCTTGTACTATGTTAGATCAGTTACATGCCCTAGAGTGTTTTCAAACTCTGTAATTGGATACAGACTGATTTGAACGATACAACACTGAAAATTTAACTTCTATGGTGTTTCAACAGATTGTTGTCAAAAGTCAAATTCTTGCTGGTGGGAGAGGTTTGGGGACCTTCAAAGGTGGTCTAAAGGGTGGAGTGCATATTGTTAAAACTGAAGAGGTACCAGATGTTGCAGGTAAGTATTTTGTTCTCTTTTTGTTTATACGTTATTCCCATCTAGATAACATGTCTAGTTTGAATTGATTTTCTATGCAATTTTCATGTACTCTAACAAGTTAGAAGAACAGAATCTAGCTACTTTGTTAGCATACATCATTCTTATTTGATTTTGTATAATAATACAGTAACAGGAATTGATTGTTAAGTGGTGCTGCGGATATGGTGAATGAGTGTGATGTTTATAAAGCCTTAAAACACTTTCCTCATGACATGTTATTGAGGCATTGGTGCTTTAACTAATTAGTTAATAATCTCGTCAAAAGTTGGTGTAAAATTTTTCTCCATTGGTGATGAGTTGTTTTTGCTGTTGGATAGTTCATCTGTTTAAATTTTAGCAGTGCCTTGCCTAAAATCTAAATGTATATATGAAAGAATAAGGTGATTAACTCCCTTCCTGGTTGCACACCACTTCTCCTTATATTTCATCCCTCTTTTTCCCATCTAGTCATGTGTCATTTGTGCCTTTATAAAGTATTTTAACAGGTGTGGGAATAGTATTTACTTGTTTGAATGAGGATTAGATTAAAAAAATAATTGTTCTGTGACCACTATTTGGCTTTTTCGACAATAGTTCAACAATGCATTGGGTTAAGTTGACAAGATTTTGTAGAAACTAACTGTTTTTACTGTCTTCCACTAGTTGGACCATTTAACTATAGTATTTCTGGGATTGTTTCAAATCTTTAATAACATATTGAGTTAAGGGTGAATTGGTGGACTTATATGCACTTCCACATTTTTTGAACTTTTTAATACTTTTTCTATGTCTGAATAATTTTGTCTATTATGCTTCATGAAATGTAACTCTGAACAATCAAATTGGAGAGTATTTTTGTCAAGAAGTTATTCAAATATTTGGATAAGATATTTGCATGTCAATGATAGCTAAATGTTGCATGCAGGGAAAATGCTTGGTCAAATCCTTGTTACCAAGCAAACTGGTCCACAGGGAAAGATTGTGAGCAAGGTTAGAAGTTCATCCTTCAAAACAAATTGTTAAATTACCTATGCTGTCATTTTCAACTTTGGTAATCTGCTTGTCTTGGCCGACTCCACCTAGTGGAATAAGGCTTGGTTGTTGTTATAATATGCTTATCTTATTTCTTGCATTGTCGAGTACATTTAAGTTTAGAAGATGAGGCACCTAGTTTAGTTGCATATGGAGAATTGCTAGGTGATAATGTTACATGCCTTGATGGGCGAACTTCATGAACTTTAACTTTGGCGTTAGCTCAAATGGTTGCTTGCTTTCATTGGGCTGGGTTGCGCCATGATAATGTATCAAACCTACTCCAAGACCAAGTGGGAAGTTGCCATTGCATCTTAGTATATAACCACTGTTGAGTCACATCTAGATTTGGGCCTCAAAAAGGATGTCAAACTTCAAATGTGCTTTGGCTTAGTCTTATATGGAGAAAAAAATGTTATTTTGTGCTCCTTTTGATGCATTTCATCCTTGAATTTAAGCTGATGATCAGAAGGTTCTTTGCTAGACATTGTTCAATATTTTTCAGCTCTCACGAAATTTCTCAGTGAAATATATTTGATTCTTTTGCAGGTTTACCTCTGTGAGAAGTTATCCCTTGTCAATGAGATGTATTTTGCCATCACTCTTGACCGAAAGACTGCTGGTCCAGTATGTTTTCAGTGTTAAAGCTTTGATTATGCGATTCAATTTAAATCTGAAAGTTGTAGTTGTAATCAATGGTGTATCTGTTTTCTAAGAGTAGGTTGCAAATTTAGTGAAACCGTACTGTTCTTTTCTAATTTGAATATTGATTGCTCCTACATTTGTCTCTTATTTAGGTGCATTTGTCCTGAACTTGTATCTTAGTCCTCTTAGTGTAGCAAACAATCTCCTCATATACAGCACAATAACATTGGCTCTTTATTGAAATCTACTGTAACTGAATCATTCGGAATCATGAATTAGTGGGTTCCACACCCTAGCTACACCCCTGTTCTCCGGTGTGTACCAAGACCACCAGTTAGAAACTAAGAATTGGAGGGTCTTCTATGGAAGCCTTCTTAAGATACTAAATAGATGCCTTGCCATTTCTACCTCATGAGAAAAAGCATAGAACACAATTGTCGTCCTCAAGCATGGCACTGCTATGCCTTCTTAGCGTTAGTATTGACCCTCACGTGTAGTGGCAACCACATTAATAGCTGAACTTTTTTGAGAGTGAAAAAGGGCCACACCAAAGCTGTCATGAGTTATGATAGCCTATGATCCTTGTGTGAACAAGTGTAGCATAGGCTGAAGTTACTGTAAATGCACCATCAAAATTTCAACTTCAAACCCTGTCCTCTACGGTTCTACCAAGCTAGTTTGGTTTCAAAATGGAATTGTTCTTTACTGGTGCTTATTGGTGTTGAGTTATGGTGCGACATATGTCAACCAGCACCAATGATAGAGATGGAGATTTACCAGTAGAAGAATAGGAAAAAGTGAATGATGCAATGCCAATCACGCTTTGGAAGGCACATTGTTATTCATGCTGCAGATAAGAGCAAATGGTGCAATGTCATTCATGTTAAGTGATAAAGTTGGCATTGAGGATGTCAGAATGATATAGTAGAGCACTTGCCATTCTGGTTGGCATTTATTTTAGATAATGTGGCCGATGCAAGCCCATTTCTCACTTACAAGTGCATACAATTACTATAGAAAAGAAGATATATCTCTATCCCCAAAAGTTCTACTGGACCTAGCCATAAGTTCTTTTGTTGTGAAATATGTATGACCTAGCTAATTTAAAAGAGCTAAACTGCTTCTTCTGACTTGGTTGGCAAAAGGGAATGAAAGAGTAAGGACTTGAAAGGAAAGAGAAAAAACAAACTTGGAAAGGTAGCCAAAAGGATAAAAACTAGGGACAGGAATCAGAGGATAACTAACTCCATGCAAGGGAGATGAGAGTTGAAGATGAAAACAGAGAACCAACATACCTTGATTAACGGAAGTTGGCTAAAGGTACTCTGAGATGCAGGAAGGTGAGAATTAGTTGTCCAGAATCGCCTTGGCTGTTAGGCTACCGTAGGAGGTCACCAAATGAGGTCGCTTAAAACATGGTGCCTAGCCTATCTTTTTAGGCCTCAGAAAATGTGTTCATCCAATAGTAGAGTTCCATGAGTCAGAGTCTTCAAGTAAATCTAGTTTACCCATGCCATGGGCCTCGATCGTTAATTAACTTGACTGGCCACATGTCACTTTCCCATTCATTACAACCTTGATACACTCCTGTACACACTATTGATAAACCACCATGCCACATGGAAACATCCTAATGGCAGCTGGAGAGTGTAATTTTACCCACATTACTGAGTTCTCATATTCAAAGGGTGGTTTTGGAAGTCCATTTGATCTTCTAGAATATTTTCACTAGCTTTAGATTTTGGAATGTCGAGCATCAACCATCAATTGCATTGTTGCAACTAAGTTGTAGAAGAGCTGTTTTAATCGATACGTTATTTTGTGAACCTTTAATGTTCATAATCAAAACTTTGATGTGGTTAGCCTTGTTTCCTTAATTATTCTCATATACTGCAAATCATTTTGAATCATAAACAAACAAGTATCTTGTATCTTTGCTCTTGAAGCTGACTGGATATTCTTGAATAGGCAGACAGAAGGGTTTTTATGATGAACACTATCATGAACATCCTGAGACGATCTACGAAGCTTACTTTAGTCGATTCAGAGGTTTTACCCGGTCACAGGAAGCATGGGAAAATTTTCATTTTAATAAATCAGGGAAGCAATTTGAGTGGAAGGATGAATCCAGGTGGGAGAGAACTAGTAGGAGTGCATGGAGTGGAAGTGATGATGACGATGAGTCAACTGAAGTAGGCTCACACTTGGATAGGGTTACTCTTGGGTTACCACCAACTGGACCTTTGAAGTTAGTTGATGTCAAAAGCGCGTAAAATCTCTCAAACATTTCTTGTAAGCTCCGGTTCCCTTTTTTCATTTTACTCGATCAGACTTTGTGGCATGCAGTTTTAGGATTTCAGCTCTGAAGTGGCATCCTGACAAGCATCAAGGCCCTTCACAGGTCTGCACTTCTGTTAAGTTTTTAAACTTCTATAGTTGCACTTCTTTACCCTTAAGAAAATGGTTTGAATCAATTGCTCCTGATTTTTTGTCTATACATTGTTGCTGGACCAAATTTGAACAATTGCGTAATTTTCTCATTCCTTCAATTTTTGGTGCAATCTACATCTGCAGCCAACTCCAACTGTTTAGCCTCTTATACCTATTATTTGATACTATGACATGCAAGATAAAGCTTGAATACTTGGTTAGAGATGAGATTTGGAGAGCTGAAGGGTGTGAGGGATGCTACAGAGTTCTGAAGATTAATGGACTTGAGTGTGCATAATTATCGGGCAAATAAAATGGAAGTAGGGACTTGATCATTCTTGTCTGTGCTTTTGCAATTTATAATTATCCTGTCTCACATCCTTCATTTTTACCATGAAAAAAAATTATTTAAAAAGATAAATTAAATAGATTGAGCATATGCAAATCCAAGACACTTGATCCTGACACCAGAGGTATACCCGCTACGTTAATATTTGATTATAATGAACTGTGTTAATAACTAGGGGACTAAATGATAATAGTTTAAAATTTTTAGAAAGTATTTTCGCAATTTTGAAACTCCAGGGCACATTTTGAAAGGAGATCAACTTTGAGGGGTAAAATAAAATTTTCCCTTTGTGTTTGTGGGCCTTGATTCTTCTATTCACTACCATATCAACATCCTCATTGTGATGCAGGCTAAAGCAGCTGAGAAATTCAAGCTGTGTGTAGATGCATACAATTCTCTGTGCAGCGTCCTCAAGGCCACTTGAGCTGGGACGACATTGGATCTATTTATGTTTCGACTCAGATGGAGTTGGAGTATCATGATTAAACTTCATTTTTTTTCTCCTTAAATATTGATTCTTTTTCATAAGCTGTAACTTAAATTCATGCCCAATGAATATCGATAACCCTTGTTTGCTGTCCAAGAATCACAACCTAACCTTCTCAAAGTTCCGAATATGCATATCAATAAACTAATCATGCTTGACCTCGTGGAAATTCCAAAATACATGTTCTCTCATTGAGTATGCACCTAAATAGAAGACATACCCAAAAACTAAAATACAATTCTTTCAAACACTCATCACACATGTCTTCAAGCTGATCTTATTCTATACCTTAAGATCTCCTTGACAAGCCTCCAACCTTCGAATCCTGCTTGATCCGGATCACTTGAACCGACGTCTCTTCAAGCACGTAGATGAATTTTTATATTTGTCGAACTTGTCAGGAGATCCACCTTTAGGACTTCAAACCACTAGGAGTTTCAACTTCAGAATTTCTATCTGCTAGAAGACTTCGCTTTCGGAAGTTCTTGTCAAGCATTTAATCCTTTTTCACCTGACAAAACTTAATCTACCAAGAGTCTTCTACTATGGGACTTCCATTTGCTAGGATGCTCCAATTCATAGACTTCTTATCAAACATCTAGTCCTCCTTTACTTGGGATTTTATTTGCTAGGAGTTCCAACTATGAGACTTCCATTTACTAGGAGGTTCTACCTCCGAGACTTCTTACCCGACTTGAAGTCCTCTTGACTTATTTGTACTTCACCACGAGCTCACTCTTCAAGACTTCATCATACCTATCAAGACCTCACCTCTTGAACGTTCGCCTGCCAAACTGTGCATGTAGTTATTGTCAAAATCCTACATTTGTGCATTTGACATAAGATCAAATTAGTTTTTTTCTTCTCAAACTTAGATAAAATTCTAATAGTTCTTCCAACCACATCAAAAGTAGACCAACTCAAGTATGACGGCATGAAAACTTCTCCCTTGAGTCAATCTTCCTAGAGGTCAATTGCATCGCAATTTCTCCGATACAAATGCCTTGACAGGGTCACACTTATCGTGTACAAATAAATAATTGCTCGACTAGCACTTACCCAACCAAAGTAAAAATAATTACATCAAGCTCTAACAACAACGAAGGATGTATTACAAAATTAATTGGTTGTTATATATATAATGCACAAAGCATAATTGATTGTTGCTTGAGCTAGATTGATTAGATTCTTAGTAACTTAGCTATGAAGTTGATAGTATCAATAACATTGACGACTTGATTTTAGAAAGCAACAATTTGATTATAGAGTATCTTCTCAAACACAAAAATTAGTGGAGAATATCCATCTCATATTTATACATTAGGTTGAACACTTAATTTGCTAAATATTTTAGTCTAGAATGGTCGTTAGATAATAGGTTTTATTCATGTTTTCAAAATCACATGATTTTTAGAATTTTTACAAGTTGTCTATAGATTTTTAAAATTTACTATTTGAGTTTATTAGGGTTTTAGTTAATCATATGATATGCAACAAAGAATTGATTTCCAAAGACTTATTTTTCACAAACTACAGCTCACTAAATATACTTGAATATTTCCAAAGATTAAATTTTAGTCGAACAAAATTATTTTGATTTATCAAATTTATCATTTTTGATCGAACAATCCATACTTCTAGTGAACAAATTAGCATGTCCATGTATTCAAACCTAGGATTAGTCAACTTAGTACCTATTTGATTTGACATCTATCTTGATCATCTCTATTTCTCCTATACTCCTCCAACCCTTTTCTTCAAACTTCTAGAGGATTAAAACATTTTTGGTCTTCCAACTTTTGACCATCTTGGAGTATAGGTATCTCATCTTTCTCTCTATATTCTCAAATTCTTCTAAGGTTTGATGTTTGTGTGTCTCGTGTTATTTTTCTTTGCAAATTTGTAATGAATATAACATACGATTTGTCTTTTTCATGCTTTTTCACGATAGAGTTGAATCTTCCAAATCAAGGACAAATTCAAAAATTAGAGGTAGACTGAACTTTGAGTGTGAAAGGGATGAGCTAAGCCCCAAAAAAAGATTTCTTGATGTCAAATTATAAAATATCTATATAATTTTTTTTGAATTGGTTAGAGCCCGGAATAATTCTATCTTAGATCCGTCTCTATTTCAAATGTTGAGAGAAACACCTAGTGACCAAGAAAGTCAATACTTAAAAAAAAAAAAAATGTCTTTTGAGAATGTCATCTAAATTTAAGAGCCCTCACATTTATCTATACATCGATTACTTATTTCTTGGAGACATGCCTATTGTGTTTTGGGTATCATTGCTTTCTATTATCTTGTGAGTTTTTGTTTTGTGCATACATGATATAAAAGCTAGATCTTTAAGAAGAACTCTTATGTTCATGGTACTAAGATTTTACAATACAAACATGATCTATCTTCAAAAGCTCGCAAGAACTTCCTTATTCTCAATTCTTTTGGAGGATGTTTTGTTGTCGCTCTAAATAGAACTTAAATCATCCTCGTACACCAATCCTTCCGATAGGAGGCATGTATGTATTTTTTTTCAATGCATAAATTCACAACCACCAATCTTTCTATCAGTCTCAAGATCTTAAATCTTAATTAGTATCTCCTAATTGTATATTACCAACTACAACACTAATTAAGAGTTCAACCATATCTCATACATTTTGGAACAGTTTTGGTCAAAACTACTCTAAGATGAAACACACATGAGTATTTCAGATATTAAACTATTATTGTTTTAATAAATATTTTTAAAAATTTTAAAGATATGGATAAAAATGAACATTGATGTGATTAAAGAACCTATTGAGAACAAGCAACCTTAAAATACATGAAAGAGGGTGAAAGATTTGTCAATGAGAGAAAATGTCTTTTATTCTCTTTAAAAAGATTCTATTTTTTCAAGAATAATTATATTTTTTATTTACCAATAATTTTTTTTTTTGAACCATTATTTCACATCACAGCAAAAAAAAAAAAAAAAGGTATAGAGAAGAAGATGCTACATGTTTTTTTTTTTCAAGTCTGATTTAATTTGAGGTGTGATAAAACACCGTAAATCCTAAATTATAAACCCTAAATTTTTTATTTATATATTTTTTACTTTGAGGTGCGATAAAACAATATTAAGAACAAAAAAGAACACGGAAAATAGTCGAAGATATTACATGATTTTTCTAGAACAAGAAACAGGGGAGAGCAGAGAAGAGAAGAAAGCGTGTGGTGGCTGAGAACACTGAATTCAATTCCTATCCAGAAGAAGAAGATGGAGGCGGAAACTGGCTGGAATCCATCCAAGAACTCTCCGGCAACTCTGCCATCTCTCCGCCCCAGTTCATCGCCTGATCGGAAGCGTGGAACGGCGAAAGAGATGAAGACGAAACAGAGGAAGCCGGGAACGAGTGCGACTGCATCGAACCTACGCTCTCGCTCGCCGCCGTGCCGTAATTACCAAAAACGACTTGATGATCCCGACGGGCATCCGACGGCGAACCCTCCAGCAGCCGGGAGTAGGCCAAGTAGTCCATCGCGGTCGCCGGGTCTTGCGTCGGTGCAGCGCGGGCGCTCGAGTCGGCCGCCGGGAGCTGGACGACGTTCTCGGGGAAGTTAAGCTTGGCCCTGCTACCGCGAAAACGGAGCGCGGCCTCGTCGTAGGCGCGCGCCGCATCCTCTGCAGTCTCGAAGGTGCCGAGCCACACGCGGGACGCCTTGACGGGGTCTCGGATCTCCGCCGCCCATTTACCCCAAGGCCGCTGGCGGACGCCGCGGTACTTGCGGCGCTCGCTCGCCCTTTCACCTTCAGACGAAGCAGGGGAGGACTCTGGCGCGTTCATGGTCGCCGGCGCTGGGTGTGGTATCAGAATCCGGTGAAGGCCTCCTCGTCGGCTCTGCTCTGTTCCACAAGGACAGAACCGACAACAATTGAGCTACCGCCGTACCAAGATCACTATTTTATTTATATACAGAAAACAGAGGATTTGTTAATATTTTTATTTATATGATATTAAATATAATATTATTTTTTTATATATATGAAAAGGTTAAAAGGTCAAAAATTAAAATAACGCCTATTATACCAAAAATATACATTATTATAACTACTCTAACGTATTAAACTAAATTGATTAAATTTGATAAAAAATATATATATATATAGCATAATTATATCAGCTGCAATGAAACTGTTAGCAGCATGATAGTAATAGTAAAGTATTTTTAAAATTTTAAAAATAAATTATAAAAACGACTATTAAATTTATTATGTTATACAAAACTCAATATTAAATTATAATTTAAACACATAAATATAAAATAAAAATTATAAAAATAAAGATATTAAGATAATATATACATATATTTAGATGGTCAATAAATATTTTAATTAGGTAATATAAAATTATGATATATTTAGATGATCACTATTTAAAAAGAAAAGAATCCTATTTTCTACAATTCTAATATACATTCAAACATATTCAAGACTCAAATCTAACCAAGTTATTGTGATATAAAAGAAAAAAAATAATACTACATGACACATTGTAATGTATCACCTAGAAATTATAATTACGATAGAAAAATAATTATCAAATACATGACATTAACAAAATTGAACACAATGTTGCATGGATCGAAACAGAGAGCATGAAATATTATGATTTTATGCGAAGAAGAAAATGGCAATCGATCCATCACCTGAAACACCAGCAGCAGCAGCAGCAGTAGCAAGTTGCGATGCCTCCCCCTGGTAGCTTCTCAACTGATCGGCGGCCGATCCTCGGTGGTAGTACCTCAATGCCAAATCAGGCGCCGCCGCCGTTCGGCCCTGACCGCTCGCTCCGCCACCTTGATGGCTACCGCCGAAAGACGACGGCGGAGAGTACACGGACGTGACGAGGGACGAGGACGAAGAGGACGGCGACGGAGAGGAGACCACCGACAGGGCATCGACCACGACGACGCCCGCAGGCGGCGGCTGCCGCCTGCCGGTCTGTTCTCCTGACACGACGTGCGTCAGCGCAGACACCATCGCCGACAGCTCCCATCCGCGGCGGTAGGCCGAGAGCAGCCCATCCTCGGGCGCCATTGCCGGCGCGAACCTCATCGCCGCCTCATCGGCCTCCGACGATTGGTGTGGGTTCGCCACTTTGATGCGCGGGAATAGGGAAAGAATTAATTAAAAGTAGAAATTAAGCCCTTCCTCCTCCTCCTCCTCCTCCTCGCGACGGCGGTGGATTTTAATACCAGAAAAAGGGGGACGAATCTAGAAAACCGGATAAATTAACAAACGTGCCGCCGCCATTCCTCGCACCCGTCTCCATGCGCACCTGCTAGGAATCGATGCCTGCCTCCTAATTACTCTTAATTAAATTTAATTAAAGAATAATAAAATTTGGCAAAAAGAGGAAGTGTGAACGAGTAAAGATGCCGTTCAAACTCAAGTTTGACGGGAAGCAGAGGGGAGGAGGAAAATTCGGATTGGACTTGTGTTGCCGACAGAATGAGAATGGGAATTAAGAAGCAGCAGCAGCAGCAGCAGCAGTCATCTGGCCCATTCAGTTTCAATCTTCATCTTCATCTTCATCATCTTTCTTCTTTCTTCTGTCACGTGGCCTGAGCTAATTAAACTTGATTGTTGGAATGGCTCATTAATTATGTCAGTCAGAGTTTTGTTTGAATGATCTGTGTGTCTTCAGATGTCAAATTGACTATCAGGTTAATTATGATATTTTAGAAGCCAATTTATCGCAAGTGATCGGCCATTTGTTGGCAAGTGGATCAGTCGCCTGTCAGC
>JBBUKS010000008.1:5204626-5235727 GCA_038050645.1 Hedychium gardnerianum | reverse complement strand
CAATCATATTGCTACAAGATTACTAATTTTCATCTTTAAGCCAAACATAAAATGATCTAATTTAAATGATTGAGCAACACAATATGCAGAGTAAAATCACAAAACCAATCATATTGCTACAAGATTACTAATTTTCATCTTTAAGCCAAACATAAAATGATCTAATTTAAATGATTGAGCAATCAGACTAAGAGACCATCTAAGTCTCAAGAGAGTGAAGCCTAACTACTGAACAAATAAGAAAACCTTATATTTACAATGTCTAGTTGAAAAGAGACGAGGTTTAAAATGCCATATAGGACAACTTAAACATAAACTGAGGGCACCTACATGTGTTGTAATCTATAAAATGTCATTATTGAGCCAAAACATTATTTTGTTACATTAGAAAGTCAATCGTAAGTCAAATATCTATGGGATAGATGTGATATTTAAGTGGGACATGTCACAATGAAAACTTCACATATATGATTAAGTATGAGTAGTAATGACAGCTATGACCATAGCATAAATATTCTATAATATGAGGCATGTTAATAAATAAAACAAAAAAATTCGTAGAAGAGAGTCTTTTTAGTCTAATAATTGCTACCTAACAAAATTAAATGAATCAATAGAAATAGAAAATAAAAGTAGACTAGCATTGCTCGATTGAGTGAAAACTATAGAAAAACAAGTGATAGAAATTTCATTTAGTCACTGTACAAGTCAACCTTAAAAAAGATGACCAAGTATCACATGTCAATAAGCAACTCTCTAAAATCTTTTTACATAACCCCAAAAACCTAAGTTTAAAATTTTACTAACTAAATATAAGTCATCACATATAACTTTCTCTTAAGAATGATTCAAATTCATACATGAAAAGTACATTTATTCAAGAGAATAAGATACAAGAGATTCAGTCATAGGGGGAAAAAAAGTAATTTAAACTCAAAGTACATAAGAAACATTCAAAACATATGCTAAATACTAATATTCTAGAGGTGTGCACAAAAAAATATAAAGAATAAGATCATAAGGAAGTCCGCAAGAGAAACAAAGATGGTATTTATTATCAAACATCCTTTTATTTTTTTTGGATAAGTAAAAGTAGTATATCATGTATCTAAAAAGTACAAAATAATTTTAGGATCTATTCATGTCTGATATAGTATCAAATCTGAATAGATACCGAAAGACTATAAAACATCCCTTTAGAATAGAGTAAAGTTGCACCAAAAAATTTAAAAAAATCAAGAAATCAATATCATATACCCACAATTATCAATATGAGACCAAATAAAAAGTCTATATTGCAAGCAAAAAAATCAATTAAAATTAGCATAATAAATTATCATAAATCTCTAAAGCTACTTTTATTAAAATCAAATCATGTTAATTGGGTGAGAACAATAGCTTGGGCATATCTTGTGAAACAAAGAGAGAACAAACCCTTCATTCCTTTTATTTGCCTAAACTTTTCAAGTGAGTGAAAATGAAATTAACAAAGAACAATTCGTTAACTATGAAATAAGAATAGTAGGAAAACATAAAAGTAGATAGAAATAATATTTGAAAGCCCTTTGTCAAGTCATTTAAAGGTTTTGAAAAATAATTTTTCAAACTTCAAAAGGATTATTTTGCAAAACAATAATATTTTTTTTTTAAATATTTTAAAAAATTCTCTAAAATTACTTTTAAACAACTCAAAACTATTTTTTCAAAAATAAACAATTGACAAATAAATTGCTAAAAAGAATATTCAAATTAACATATGCAATTGAATAGGCATATAAGCAATAAGCACAAAAAAATGCACTTAAAATGTATGATATGCTAAGTGTTTCTAAGCATGAATCCCAAATTTAGAATTAACTCAAAATTTAATACTAAAATTCTTAGCCAATAATTTTTTAACATAAAATATTTTAAAAATAAATCATCTAAAATATTGTCCTTAAGAGTATGTCTAACATCTTTTGCTTGACTCAAATGATATTAACGAGTCATTGAGTCTAGTTAGAAGTTAGCCATCGTAGTGATCAATTTGTGTTTATACCCCTTGATTTATGTTAATGCACTAGATCTACATCTGGAATCACGGGTCAAGCCCTAACATCTCATGCCTATCTACGTGACTCAATACACAAACAAGTTAAACCTAGGTGTTGTGAGATGCAAAGACTGTCTAAATCTATAAGTGCATGAATTCTAAAGTAATGTCTAGGCTAGTTCCATAGAAGATAAAAATAAATAGATAAAGTATGTAATATAATATCAAAATTCCTATTCTATTAAGCGTGCTAAACTTAGTTTCAAGTAAGGATTTTGTGAAAATATCGATTAGGTTTGACTTGGGCTCAACATAGTCAAATACAATATCTCCTCTAGCTACATGATTTCTTATAAAGTGGTGTTTAACTTATATATGTTTTGTTCTTGCTTGATGTATAGGATTCTTTGTTAGGTTTATTGAACTTTAGTACTTTAATATTTTTATAGTTTTATTCAAAGTCCTTTAATGTGTGCATCATCCATGAGAGTTGTGCCACACATTCTCCCATTGCTATATACTTTGCCTCAAGTCCTTTTATTTATTTTTACTTATAAATAAAAATAAGTAAAAGGAAATTAAGAAAAAGGAAAAGAATGGCAAGGTGATAAAGTAGGAGAGGAAAAAAGCAAAACGAATGATGAAAAGAATGATAACTATATAATAAAGAGAAATGAAAAAGATTTAAAAATTTAATAATGAAAGAAGAAAAAAAAGATAGAAAATAATGAAATAAAAAAAATGATGAATAAGTAAAAAAAAAAGATAAGAATGAGAATTATGAAAAATAAAAGAAAACATAATACAGACAAATATGAGTATGAGAACGAGAAGAAGAAATAAATCTCAATAAGAAAAAAAAAACAACACAAGACAACGAAAATAAAGAAAAAAAATCAACAAAAGAGATAAATTGAAATAAGAGAACAAAGATATTAAAAGAAACTAAGAGAAAGGGACCGATTAAAAGAAACTAAGCTAGTGGAGAAACACAAAAAAAAAAGAGAAAGGGACCGATTAAAAGAAACTAAGCTAGTGGAGAAACACAAAAAAAAGAAAATAAAGATAAAGATAAAGAAAAAAGAGAAGAAATCAAAGAACAGTAGCAAGAGAAGAAAAAAAATTGAAAAAGAGAAGACAAGTCAAAGCAAAAATAGGATAAAAAGATAAAAGAACAATGAAACAAATAAGAATGTGAAATGAAAGAGGTGTTGAAAAAATTAAAAAATTACAAGAAAAAGGACTAGAAAAAAAAGGAAAACAAAGAAAAATCGAAAAAGAAAAGCAAGTAACAAAAAACCATTATAGCGATGAGAACTAATGTGCAATGAGAAAAAAGAAGAAAGGAAAGAAAGGGAAAAAATTAAAAATAAAAAATAAACGCAATACAAAGACAACAAAAATAAAGGTAGAAAACGAAGGCTAAAAAGGAGGAGAACTAAAAGAAGAAAACAAAAGAATTAAGTGAATAATAAGAAAATTGGATCAAACAAAAAAAATAAAAGACAAAATGTACAATAAAAAAGAAAAAATTAAGGAGAAAAACGAAGAAATTACAGAAGAATATGATAAAAAAAGAAGTCAAAGAAAAAAGTGGCACGAAGACAAAAAGCACACAATAGAGAGGAAGTAAACAAAAAGGCAAAAAAAAAAGGAATTGTAAAAAGGAAAAAATACAAAAAAAAATAAGAATAGCAAGATTGGAAAGATATAATTTAAATTACCAATAAAAATAATGATATTCTAAAAAAATAATTACACAACAAAAATATAATAAAAGAAAAATTACAAAAGATAATGAGAAAAAAATAATAACAGTATATTAGTAGTAGTGATATTCATATACTAAAATCTCGAGTTGTTTCACTCGATACATGCGAAATATATCGTTACATTCGCGGACCGGCATCGGCACAAGCATGTATCCGGTGTCGACGAACCGTGACGCGTTAGGACGCATCATCGGGCCCGCTCAACACTTCATGACGCGTCGCAACGCGTCGACTCCGGAGGCGTGCTTGTCCCGGTGCCGGTCCGAGAACAGGACAAGATATTTCGCCTGTATCGAGGGAAATGGCTTGAGATTTTAATATATGAATATCACTACTACTAAATGTAAAGATTAAAATAAAGCAAAGAAAAGTAGAAAAAGAAAAAAATTAAGGAAAAGAGATGCACAAGTCAAAGCAAGAATAGGGTAAGACCATAGTTGTCAAAAGTGCGAGGCACAAAAAAACGCTCGGGCCTTGGGGCTTAAAGAGCAAACCGAAGCGTACACTTTAAGAAAAAAAACGTAATAAATAAAAAACTATTATATCTATTACAAGTCTTTGCAATCAATAATAATCAATTAATAAATAAAAAAATACAAAATAGTAAAAAAAATTATCAAAATATAAATCTAATTTATATGAATTAATAAAATTTATTAGAATTTTTTTAATTTTAAATATATTTTTTATATATTTTATTGGGATAATTTAATTAGGATTTTTGAAAGTCTATTCAAAATATCCCATTTAATTTGGGAGTTGATTGAATTAATCAAATCCGAAAATATATTTTTGATCGTCCATAGTAACCACGTTTATCGCGAGGGCTCCTGCAGCGCCGGAGGCGTCGCGGGACACCTCCGGCCATGAACTTTCCAAGGTCTCTGAAGCTCAAGGCTTGCGCTTCGTGCTTAAGTGAGCGAGGCGCTTGCTTTTAACAACTATGCCTGGACCCCCCGTATTAGCAAGAGCTTCGTGCACCGGGCTGCCCTTTTAATAAAGTTCATATGCAAATTCTTCTCTTTTTTTCAATACCTTCTATAAATATATGAGAGGTCTTCTGAAGATGAAACCAAATTGATTTTTTACTTCTTTGACCTCATTCAATTTAGTATTATGAACAAATTCCTTTTAGTTTAGTTTGCAGAATCAAAAACTAAATATATTTGAGTGTTCATTGAATAATTTGTAAATAATTTTCTTCTTATCTTTCTTTGATGCATTATCATCAACAAGAATCTTTTGTCCACGGTTTTCATGTATCCCATGCAAAGAGGTGCATTTCACATTATCTGGAATATTTGTCTACCTTGATCAATGAGACAATGACCAAAGTGATGTAGGAAACGACAAGTGAGAAAACACTCGTAGATAAAATAAAATTTTATTGAAAATTAAAATTTAATAAAACAAGGTGTGGTTCTTTTTATAGACTCAACAATAGCCAAATTTTCTAAAAACATGGTCTAGTATTTACCAGGTCTAATAGAATTAGTGAAAAAAATAACTTTGTCCAAAATAGCAGACTTTCCACTGGTTTATTTGTATAGGAAAGATTTATTTTAAAATACCAAAATGTTAATAATAATTTGCATCTCAAAAAGAACAATGCATGAGCAACCGTGTTAGACAATAAGAGAAAAGCCAAGGAGATAGGTAAAACAGATTCCAAATGTTGGATTAATAGGAAAAAATAATCATAAAAATAGAGCATGTATTTAGTAAATAAATTTATAAGATTTATATTCATGAAATTAAAATTGATAGAATTTGAGATAGAATCAGAGAGATTAGAAAATACAGAGAGAGGAGAGAAAGGAATTAATACAACAATAGATTAATAATTTACATAAAAATACCTCCATATGGGAACAACTGTGGTTAATTATAGTTCCATTCATAGTTGTTAAAAGTGAGCGCCTCGCTCGCTTAAGCGTGAGGCGCAAGCCTTGAGCTTACCTCGGAAGCGCATGAGGTCTTTGAAGTGCGCGCTTCGCGCAAAAGCAAACCGTCCGGAGGCATCTCGATAAACGTGGTTACTGTGGACGATCAAAAATATATTTTCGAATTCAATTAATTCAATCAACTCCCAAATTAAATGGGATATTTCGAATAGACTTTCATAAATCCTAATTAAATTATCCCAATAAAATATATTTAAAATTAAAAAAATCTAATAAATTGTATTAATTCATATAAATCAGATTTATATTCTGATCATTTTTTTTTTTTACTATTTTGTATTTTTTTATTTATTGATCGATTATTATTGATTTCAAAGACTTTTAATAGATATAATAGTTTTTTTGTTTATTACGTTTTTTTCGTAAAGTGTGCCCTTCACTTTGTGTTTTAAGCCCCAAGACCCTTGAGCACTTTTTTGCGCCTCGCGCTTTTGACAATTATGGTTCCAAGAATGGTCTATTGTACGCAGCCTTACCCTGCATTACAACGACTCGAACTTGTGACCACCACGTCACATGGTAGCAACTCGTGACCACCCCTTCTCGCATATGGACTTTATTAACTTAAAAAATTATGATAGATGTCTTAGACAAATATTTGCTAAGTATGTTGATGTGGTAAATAAAATTAACAATTCATGTTGTATGGTGATCATGTCATAAGATGGCCTTGCTATTTTGCCAATGTAAAATTAGACAAAGTAATATAAAACTTATTATATTTATATGATGTACAATTGCATCACCACTATTTAAGTCATGTTTGTTCCAACTATTTGGGGTCGGCTACCTCAATCTTATTCCTCTATTGAATCCTATATAAAAACAACATACTAGCAATATTCAAATTGAGTAAACCATTTTTTTTACATTTACTAATATTATTTTTTGGTTTCCTTCTTATACACTATCCACCCTAATAGATTCCACTATAGTAGTTTCGAACATTGCTAAACTATCGTAACCTATTTTTTCCCATTTTTTTATTTGTTAAAACTACACCTATTTACTCTTGAATATTAGTATTTTTTGTTCTTATTCTTTTAGTAATTCTACGCATCTATTTCTTGTATAATAGAAAATGTTGTTAAAGTTTTTTACATAAATAATTTGTTTATCAAATGGGTCAAGTTGACCCATTTATCGTTATTGTGCGTCATATAACTTATGCGTTCTCTCTGATAATATGTCCTTGTAAGAGTTCTAAGAATCCTTGTCAGAATTCTAGGAATCCTAGATCTTTAGTCATTGAATCATTACTATAGATATATCTTTATTAGGATGAAAAAGGAATGATCCGAACGAAAAAGGAATGAAAAAGGAGATTTTGGGGTCTTGTGTGGTGGTCATATTCCTCTTAGAATTAATGAAAACTTTTATAAGATTGTGGTACTACTTGCTGTACTTTATGGATCAAAGTGGTAGGCTACTAGGAAACAACACGTATACCAGTATAAAAAATTAATTTAATTAGTTTGAGTACTACTAGTTATTGGCCTTGTATAGAGGTTAATAGGGGATTTAAATAGTTAGGACCAACATAGCTTATTAATGTTGATCATAGGCCAGCTCTAATTCCTTACCTTTTGATGGCAATACTAGCACTCATCAAATATATCTTTTTTGTGGACAATATTATGCTAATTGATGTAATTGTAAATAAACTGAACTAGATAATTTTAGAGAAAAAAAACTAGAAACTAAAGGTTCAAAGTTGAATAGAACTAAAATTGAATACATAAAATATAGTTTCAATAATCAGAACAAAATCCTGGGAATCATTAAGATGGATGGAGATGAACTTTTTAATTTTTTGATACATTGCATCTATTCTTTAACAAGAAGGGATATTGATGAATAAATCATTAATATGATGAAACATAGGAGGTAAAATGGAGAGGAGCTTTTCAGGTCTTGTATGATCTTCGTGTGCTCCATCAGCTAAAAGCATAATTCTACAACATTATTGTGTGACCTATGATACTTTTTAGTTCACAACATTAGATTATTAGGAAATAACACATAAAAAAATTAATTTAGCATAAATGGGAATTTTAACATGGATGTGTGAGATTATTGAAAGAGGAAAATAAAAAATATTGTTATTCTATAGCAGTTAGGAACCACCTCTAATATATATAATAAAATGAGAGAAAAAAGATCAAACATAATGACATGTCCAAAGGTGATGATCAATAGAATTTTATAATTAGATCAATTGAATTGACAAGAGTGAAAGGCATAAGTAATAGGGAATTCTGAGAAAATTCTAGTTATTGTTATAAAATTTGATTGAATTGAGTACTATTAGTGATATGATTTTGCATAGAACTCAATGCAGGTTAAGATCCATGCAACCACCCCCAAATAGTTTGGATGCACATGACTTAATGATGATAAAATTGCTTACAATACCAAAGGCTGTTTTATTTTTTCCATATTTTATCTCATAAGAATTATGCTATGGATCACCTGAAGAGACATGTCAACTTAGATCCAGATATTAGACATCCAAATTATCCAAAACATTTACTTTGGCCTCAAGAAGATGACCATTTGAAGTTTGTTCTAGTTATTTGTTACTTGTAGGAAAAATAATATTTCACTTGTAGGAAAAGTAATCTAGTGGCAAGGCAATTCATGAAGAAGGCTGATCTGAAGTCTGCCATTACCAGACAATGTGGAGAACTTTTAGTATATCAAAGGATCACTAGTGAAATATGTTTTATGTGAAGCAAAACATCCAAATATTGGGTTTCATATATTTATTTATTTTTTTATGTGGGCTATGTTGCTTTTATTGATGCAAATTATGTTGGGTCTGCTATTGACTGTGTAGGGATATTGCTCTAGTGCAGAAGTTGGATATCAGACCATGGTACTACTTACTAAATTATGTGGATCAAGATTTATCTTTTTTAAGAAATGGAACTTCATACTAATCTCAAATTTTTATGTTCTGGTCAATGATAATCACCACGATAACCACACTACTGTCAATGTTGCAAAGAACACAATTTTTCTCGTTAACACACAAAACCATATGCTCAAGAAAATTAGCACTTTAAACACCTATTTATTCATATCTCCACCAAGTTGTTTTGTGAGATTGGATCTTCCATTTTGTGTGACAAACCAAGCATGATTGCGATTTATGCTTAGCTTAAGGGGAATGTTATAACTAATGGAACAAGTCCCCATATATTTGTCTAATATATACTATTTATTAATTACTGCAAATATCTGGGAACTTCATAGATTTTCTTTATGGCGATCAAGTTACTCTTTTCTTTTAACTGTTCTAAATAAGGACCTGTAAGGGCAGACTTATAAAAACTAGGAGGGGAAAAATCACAAAAATCTAATCATGTAATCAATCATCCTAGTTCTTAACGTTAAAGATATCTGCAGTAGCAAAAGCCTTCTAATATGATTCCTGATCTAAGAGTTATTTTCATATTTGACTGATCTAAAATTTTCATTGCAGATGTAGATCCATCAGAGACAATTAATCAAGCTTGTGTGGGTAAAAGGAATGAAAATATTGGATGAAAACAACACAAAAAAAAGTAGACACATTTGTATAATAACTCCTAAAATTTGGTAATCTTCAAAAGTTTGATTGGTGTCTTTCCATGATGATCTTTTGGCCTCATTATCATCTTCATAGATTATTAAATAATTCCACCAAAATAGTATGATCTAGTCATTCTGTAGCAGACATACAAAAATGCATTGAGGCATCTGACCCTTGCTGAGCTCAAACAAGTTATGGATCAGGCTTTTCATGTTCAAAAGTCTGGCTGACCTAGACTATCATTGTCAGTGCCTAGTTGAGTGAAAAACAGTAATGATTTTGCTGCAAGGATCAATTTCTATTCCATGAGTATGGTAGTTGACTGGGGAGTCGGTTAGTTGCCATGTGTAAGTTTTTGTCACTTTTCTGCCAGGAGCATTTCCATGTGTTGTAAAGCTTACCATTTAAGGTCTTACCATAATGAAGTAAATGAGGCACAAAAATAATGCCTGAATTGCAGAAGAAAGCTAGACATACATCTCTAACCATAAATGATACTTTATTTTTTATATATTAGTTTTTATAAGCATCTTTACTTTTTTTTTTCTTTTTATATATTGTTTGACAAGTTCTCTTATACATATTTATAGTAATTTTTTCATCTCTCAATTATTCTGTATGACTTTCCTAATAACCCATTTTGAAGTTAATGTTGCTTGCCTGATTTTGTCATCCACAATCCCAGTTTCAAATTAGTCATAGCTTACCTCTTTTTTCCCATCAATTCTACTAGTATATAGTTAGAAAGTAAATAAATGTTGTTACCATTTAGTAGGTATGAAAAAGAGGAGCCTGCACAACGGTTAAGTTGTTGCCGTATGACCTTGTAGTCACGGGTTAGAGTCGTGGAAATAGTCTCTTGCAATGCAGGGTAAGGCTGTGTACTATACTCTTCCTCGGGACTCCACATTGGCGAGAGCTTCGTGCACCAGGCTTCCCTTTTTTTTCTCCAAAAGTTTGATTGGTATTTGAACCCTAGTTCATATTCTAATTGTGATTTTGGCTAAACAGTACCAAATAAAAGTACTGCAATTAGTAAATGAATGTAAATTCTTTGAAAGGGAAGCAGTTTGATTAAAAAAACCCTGAGGTCTTTGATTTTATAATACTCTATTGTGATTAGTACAGCGAATGTGGTCTTGTCTGAAGTTCAATTGTAATATTAATAGATAGTGAATTGTTGGCTCCCAAATTTTTTTCAATGCAAGACTCTAGGTTTTGGAATCTGATCCTCTAATTTTACTGCTTCTTTGCCGATATGAATCTGGATTTGCTTGAGGCTAATCCTGATTTTGGTCATTACCATAAGACTGACACAAAAGACTTTCATTGCACCTAGTGAGGCAGGCCAGGCACCTTAATCTCACATTGCTAAACCCTTGGGTCCCTGATATGGAGGAGTGAGTCTCATTCGAATGAACTAGTCCGTTTTGTGTTGATAAAGCCTCCTACATAATAATGTCAACAAATCTTAGGTAAACCTTTGGTGGTGATGTAGCATGAATGTGCTGGTGGGCTCGCTTGGATTTTGGAATGAGGAGAATGAGATCAGATCTTGCTCTAGGAGACTCCAGTCATTATCATAGGAAGTGAGTGTTGGTAGGGATGGTAATGGGGTGGGTACCCACATTTTTTGGCTACTACCTGTACTCATTTAAATATGTGCCACTCAAATGCATTTAAATATCAGTCTCTGGATGATAAAATGGGGATGTGTGCCTGTTTAAAAAGGTACCCAAATGTGGGGGTACTGATTGCCATCTCCAGTAATGGGGTCTTGTTGTCCTTTACATGGGATGATGAGAGTGAGCCTCACCCAAATGAGCTCATACTTCTTCAGTAAATCGACCTTCTGCACATTAGAGATAGTAGCATCCTTCACCTTGGCTTCCTAGTCCTGACCAACACTATTCTTGCTGATGGGATGATGCTAAGGTGATGTCAGTACAAATTTGAACTTGTGAAATATGATTTTTGAAGAAATGACATCCTGTTGGAGTTTGTTTACGTAGTAGAACAGAGCTGATTTATATTTTTCTATATTTGTTTATTTTTTGTACTTATTCCCCTAGCTACCTAGTTTCTTTTTCTGATAGATTGTATATGCTTTTTTGTTGGATGTGTCTACAAATTCTCTATGAATGTTGATATTTATTATAGGACAAAAAAGGATCTCTATATTCCTGCATTCTAATGCCTGCTTTTGTTGGTCATTTCTTTCAATTCTATAGATCATAGAATATCTGCTTGCTGGATGTGTAGTAATGAAAGCTCTTTCATGCTCAAACAATCTACAATTAGAATAGAAGATAAATAAATTTTGAAGAAAAGAACATGACATTGTGTATGAATTTTCATTAAAATTTGATATTTTGCATGGAATAAATATCACAATTGCTATTTTTTTACCCTTTACTTTTGAAGTATTGTTCACTAGTTCAGCAAATTATTGAGACCACTATTGACCTAGTATCAGATACTTGCTTAAGTTGTATCACTTTGTTTCCATCATTAAAATGATTTTCTTTGATTGAACTGGTATCCTTTTCTTTGATCATTTAAATAATTGGGTTATTCATCTGTTGTTTAATGAATCTTTTATTTCATGCTCAACCTTAGGTAATAATGGATTTTGTTTTGAGCTTACTGGTTCAATCTTGATACATGCTATATTTGGCTCATTTAAGAACAGGCTGTCCAGAGGGATAATAAACAACGGTTCAGCCTTTTGGAGGAAGATGGGGAGCTCTTAATTCGTGCGAACCAAGGACACTCTATTGGGGTAATTTATCCTTTTTTTTTGTCATTCTCTTGAGTGTACATGTGATCTATAAGTCTGCTTGAAATTAAAAAAAAAAAGTCTGCTTGAAATTTAGAAGCTTTGTACAATAATAATTAACTTCATCTCTGAGGTGAATATTATATATTTTATGTTAACTTTTGTATATCTAAACCTCCAATATGAAGCATAAGAAGAATTTTGAAAGGAGAACCATGCCATAATAACAATTGCATCCACTTCCTCCTTTATTGATAACTACCTAACAAATATATTGCTTAAATTAACTAAATATATTTGTTAATTATGTATGATCGTGTTGTGCGCTAGAGGAGGGGGGGGGGGGTGAGTAGTGCTTTTAAGGAATATAAAGTTGATTTTTCAAGCGTAAGTTTAATTTTTGAAATTAAATGTGATTTTTCAAAATTTTGTGTTAATGGACTAAGTGCAATAGGAAGATAAAAAAGATACAATGATTTAGGCGAATCGCTCTTTGGCCACTATACTTTCTCCTCTTAGAATATCTTTTAGGAACAAATTTAAAATATAACAGAAAACAACGTAAGAGAGAAGTAATAATAATAGGGCAAAAATCAAAAGATCGCCTTTTTTTTTCAAATAATAATAGGGTTGCGTTAGGTTGTCTGCCAACGTTAAATTAAGACAAATGTTAAATGAATGGATCCATTAAACTATTGTGGTAATGTTAGGACTAATTGAAAAGTATCGGGGAGCAAAAGCAAAATCTACACATGATATTTCTTGACTTAGCAAAAGTTTATGATAGAGTCCAAGAGAAATTATATGGAGAATTTTAAAAAAGAGAGGTGTTAGCATAGCATATGTTGAACTAATTAAGGATATGAGGATGTAATGACTATAGTGAAGACTTCAGACGGATTAACTGATGTATTTTCAATAAAAATAGGTTACATAAGGATCAACTTTAAGTCCCTATCTTTTTACATTAATTATGGACGAACTCATTAGACACATTCAAGACACAGTACCGTGGTATATATTGTTTGCAGATGATATTATTTTGGTAGGTGAGACACGTGAAGGAGTAAATGTTAAACTAGAAATTTGGCGGGAAACACTAGAAGTAAAATGTTTTAGCCTTATAGAGTAAAGACATAATATATGGAATTTAAGTTTAACAATATTAGACGTAATGCGACAATTGTTAAGATAGGAGATGACGAATTGTCTGGACTGAGAGCTTTAAGTATTTAGGATTATTTTTGCAAAACGATGGAGGGATTGAGAAAGTTATCTTACATATAATACAAGTAGGATGGTTGAAATGAAGGAGGTATATAGTACCTCTAAAACTTAAAGAGAAGTTCTACAAAATGACGGTTAGACTTGCTATGTTATATGACGCTGAATGTTGGCTATGACTCGAGCACATGAGCGGATGAGAGTTGCAGAGATGAAGTTGTTAAGGTAGATGTGTGGACATACGAGGATGGACAAAATAAGAAATGAGAGCATTAGAGAGAAAGTCGGAGTTGCATCTATTGAGGGAAAACATGAGACACGTTTAAGATGGTACAAATATGTACTTGACGATCAATAAATGCTCCAGTTAGGTGATGTGAAATTATGACAAATATGCACATCAAACGAGGAAGAGGTGGATAAAAAAGACTTGGTTAACAATAATAAAACAAGATAAAATTTATCTAACTACATATGGTGATATAATAGGGAATAAAGTCCAATGATGTAGAAGGATTCATATAGCCGACCCCACCTAGTGGATAAGACTTGATTATTATTGTTGTTAAAAGGGTATCCCACTTTGATTTTTTATCACCAAGGTGCTCATACCCTTGTAACATGACACAACTGTCCACTACACTGTTCTCATTATTATCTCTTATATATTTCCCGCCAAAATCCTAAACCTGGCGTGGCAGCTACGGATTCATAGCTACTATAATTGAGCTGCTACACAGTTATCATATAATTTTTTTTTAAGACTAAAATTATTTGGAGCCTCCGAAAAGGCTTTAAACAACCTTTTTTATGCTGAAATCGGATTGTTACGTATTTCAATCTATAATCAATTGTAGATCTTTGAATGAGCTTCAATTTAATATATTGTGCGTCTTGTGGTTCAACCCGAGTCAAAAGTTATGATCTCTTATGTAGTAGATGTTATAATTGTGTAGCAATTACGATTTCGTAGCTGCTACAACGTGAATGTTAAACTCTAAACTTTGCGAAGCCATAACTTTGACTCAGGTTGAACCACGGGACGCTCATTCAGAGATCTACAATTGCTTATGGGGTATAACCCATAATGACCCGATTTTAGACTCAAAGAACGTCGTTTAAAGTCTTTTCGTAGGCTCTGAATAATTTTAGTCTTAATTTTTTTTTCCCATGTTGTAGCAGCTATGAAATCGTAGCTGTTACAACTGTGTAGCAGTTACGGGATCGTAGTTGCTACAACGCACCTCAAGTTTAAGATTTAGTCGGGAAATATAGGAGAGAGATAATAATGGGAATAGTGGAGGGTAGTTGGGTCATTTTACAAGGCGGCGGAGCTTCCTTTTGATAAAAAATCAAAGTGGGGCGCCATCTTGATGATTCCAAAAATAAGGGGCACCCTTTAGATTTTTGCTCATAATAATATCACAGCATGCAAGTAGTGTTGCCTGTAGAGATCTTCTAGATAGAAGGATTGAGGGATTTTGTATGATTTAATAATGATTTTTGATTATTTGCTAATGTCTTGGATGAGCAACAAAAGCCTCTAGTTATAGGCACAGTTTAGTATGATATGGTCAATCAATTTGTTCATTTTGGTCAACCAGTTCAAGAGATTGTCGTTATCCGCAACGTACTCTGATTAACTAACTTTGTTATTCTGGTCGTCTAGCCCATCTGGTCAATCACTTTTTGCATATTGGTTGGCTAAATTGGTTACCACGTATGCCGCTTCATCTGGATAAGTTGCTAATTGGGTCATCTGGTCGATCACTTTGCATATGCTAGTTAACTAAACTGGACCAATTTTGTTGTTTAGATTTTATCTTCTTGCTATGTTGGCTATTGACTGAGCAAATGGTCGACTAACTTAAGTAAGTTTCGAATTTTGATCTTTATCACTAACCTTGTCTTTGGGCACGTCAATTACTGACCGAGCGAGTGGTCAACAAATTGGAGCAAAAGATGAAGCCGTCACCTTAGCGGCACCTTCAGGGCCGTCCCACACTCTCTGGAAGGGGGGGAGAGCATTTGTCGTAGCGCAACGGGCCTCTGTATGGAGGAGATCAGACACCTAGCGAGGCATTTTGTACCCTCTGGGAATTGATCCCAAGATTTATTTGAGCAACCACACATGCAGGTATCAACTGCGCCAACCCGTGGGAGCAGCGAGTGGTCAACTAAGTTTACATATGTGACTGACCAAATATGACTTTATCTGTTGATCTTCTAATGACTTTATCATGTGGAAGACCACTTGTCACCATATGGTCGACCAACTTTGAATAAATTGGAATATCTTATTTTATGTCAAAAAATATTGTTGGTATGACTCATTTTGGTCGATCACCTTAGTGAATTTGGTTTACTAGCTCAAGATAAAATTGAATTTTTTGAATTTTGACTGTCTATTGACTGCGGCTAATGTGGTTAACTAAGTCCTGAAATCTGGTCGACTAGTTTTTTATTTTTTTTAATATAGAATATTTGAGATAAAATAATTAGATAAAAATGAGGGAAAAATAGAAATCATTTCGATCAACTATGATTATGGCTTAAGAGGCCAAATTTAGTTAACTATTTACTGCTCAGTTGATTTCAATCAATTGCCTATTTGATGTTAGCTTCGAAACTTTTGTTGGTTTCTTGGTCAAGTGCCTAGGTTGAAAGAGGCTAGCCTCATTTCAAAATAAAAGTCGCTCCCTCTCCCTCACACTCTTCTTTGCCAAAATGTCTTATTTTGATATCCGATTGTTTTTGACCTATTGGGACTTCTTACCTACTAGTATATTGTTGTCCTTGAAATACTGAGACTTCTCCCCCTAGTATCTTCTCGATCTACCAGGACTTCTTCCTCTTGCTAAATGTCCATCTGACCCATTTGAACTTTTTTTTAACTTGTCAAATGTCCACTCCTTCGACTGCTTCTCCTCTTGTATTGCTCCTTCAATGTATATGTCAAGTTTTCTTGAACTCTTGGCATACTTGTTAAATCACACAATAATTAACTTTAAATTCCTTGCCATACATCAATACATCAAAACCCTGATTCAATTACTTGTTGCTTACTTGCACCAACAAATTATAAATTCTTTTATTATAAATTAAAAAATATTAATTATAACACATCAACTCAACTAATACTAAAATTTAATTCTCACTATTATAGAAATTGTGAACTTACAAAGCGATCTAAAATATATATTTAGTTTTTTAATCTATAATTTAAATAATTCTAAAAATATTTAGTTCTAAATTAATTATATAAGAAATTAAATGGAAGATATAGAAATCAAAGTATCGGGATTAACAAAAATATCTCTTACCAGATTTTTTTTACATTCGACTAAACTTATAAAAACATAAAAATTATATAGTCCTAGAGAGATTATAGATTAATTGCAATCTAAATTGTTTAAAAATTTTAATAGAAAAGTAAAAAAAAATTCAACATTATTATCTAAATTTACTTTATAAAATATAAAATGACAATGAAATCTACAACTTTTTAATTCTAACACATTCTAAGTTAAATTTTAAATTAATTTTATATAAAATATTATTTTAAAAAATGTATTATAATTTTAGATTTATGCAAATATCACATGGGTATATGACTATTATATAAAGGATTGAATGTTATGTTAAACCACCATAGAGTTTTAGTAACTTTTTTTCTATGACTAGAAATGGCTATTACAAATTGAAATTGAAATTTTTGTTTAATTTCCCTTTGGGATGTTGCAATGCCTTTGCAAATGTAATTTCCCTTTGGAGAATAAATAAAGTGAGGGAGAATTTGTGTGGGCTAAATAATATCTTCAAATAGTGTTTGCAAGTAAATGTATGTGTTTTAATAAAACTTGTAATTATATTATTTGGGTACTTGCAATTATTGTGGCTTAAAAATTCTAGTTTAAACCTAGTTAAAAGCTTTGTATGCAAGTCTTATAAATTTTCAAATAGAGAAACACAATTTTAGCAATGAATTAAAAAAAAAAAAATTCTACATTGTTATTACTTTTTTAGGTGAGTAGTTTATAATAGAGTCATTAGACAACTATTACAATAAGTTTTAAAGGAGAAAGTAATATCGAAAGTAATATCAAGTAATTATACCAATGTGATATAAGATAAGTGAATTTATTACTAGTGTTTAAGCTATTAAGATTATGGTAGATGATTTTCCACGTTAAGGGTCGTCTAAGTCCCTACTTCTTTATGCTTGTACTAGATAGAATAACAAATAAACCTTTTTGGCATATGTTATTGTAGATGATAATTGATGAGTATAATTGAATTAGATTCAAGGTATGAATCGTGAAGAAAAAGTTTAAATTAAAGGTTGTATGTAGCCGACCCCACATAGTGGGATTAGGCTTGGTTATTATTGTTGTATGTGGAGCAAAAAAATGAATATGTAAAATTAAGTTTTAGTAATAAGAAAAGAATCAATCAAATAATTAAGATGGTAAGCATGAAATCTTGTAAGAGATTCAAATATCTTAGACCCATTATTCAATAAGAAGCAATGTCAATGATATCTTAATAGGATAAAAAGAATGTGTCATTGAAATGGAGAAGAGTATCTAGAGTTCATATGTGATCATTAATTTGAATATTTTACAATTGTGGTATAATTCCCTATAATTTATAGATCAAAGTCACCTATTGCTAAGTAATACATATAAAAACTTAATGTAGTAGAGATGAGAATGTTAAGATGGACACGGAAAGCTATTAGAAAGGATAAAATGGAAATTATGAAAATAATTGGATGAAATTATGATAGATAAGAATATGAGAGAAAATAGGCTGAGATGGTATTGAAGCTTTTAAAGATGACCAGTTAATTCGATAGAAAAGTTAACTAACTCTATTAGACGGGAAGGTATTAGGGGTAAAGAGAGATGCAAGGGATAAAGATAGATGATAAATAATATTAATCGATGAAAAAAATAATATAGCTTTACAAAGAGCTCAGTAGATGTATATGATTCTACTTGATTTAAAATAGATGATGAAGATTTTTTAAGTTAATAGTTTGACTTTATACGACATGCCCTAGTACTTTATTGACTATTTTAAAAGGCAAGATTTCTCAAACTTATGTGGAAATCAAATCAGGTAAGGTATTTGATTGATTTTTCTAAAATTTTGGAGTATGATTTTATGAGATGTAACTTTACTTGGTCTAACTCACATTCATGAAAAATGGTAATTAAATGTTAATTTTCTTCCATGCAGTGCCTATGTGGTTAAAAATCTCCCCCTTGGCTCTGATTCTTAGTGCATATTCATTAGGGATCTGATATTTATACCCTAATAATGTGTGATTATCATTTGTCTAAGGCATATCCGGTGGCATGGCTAGTACCACCATGTGATGTGTAGGTGCTGCTAAGAAATGCCATTAGTTAACTATTCATGTCTCTCATGTTATAGTTACATCAAATTATCCAAAAAAAGAACTTGTATTTGCTCTACATCAGGATCATTTTCTTTATTAGTTAGTAATTTTAGTACTTTAAGGGAGCTTGCAAATGAGGTATGCCATATACAATGTCGTATGCATATTTAAATACTTGCCTGGATTTCCATTGGATTAAATCAAGTAAACAAATTTTTTTTTGAAGATCCTCTCTTGGTAAGTATTTTCATGTTATTCAAGAAAGTTCAAGTGTAAGCCCATGAGAATAGAATACTTTTCATGAATGATGCAACTATAGTTTAAAATTTTGAGCCGTTTCGCCCGATACAGGCAAAACATTTCATTCCTCTTGCGGACCGACACAGCACGCCTTTGGTGCTGTCGTTCCGCGAGACCCTATGGACGCGTTGCGTGAGCCGACGACGCTTCCATACGCGTCGCGCGAGCTCGACGATGCTTCCGGACGCATCGCGCGAGCTCAACGACTCGTCCGGATGCTTCCCGCGAGCCCAGCAACGCCTTCAAACGCTTCACGCAAGCCCTACGACACCTACAGACGAGTCGCGCGAGCCCGGCGACGCCTCCGGACGTGTCACGCAATCCCGGCACCGCCTCCAGATGCGTCGCGCGACCTTGGCTATGCCTCCGGACGTGTTGCACGATCTCGGCGACACCTCCGGATGCGCGAGCCTGGCGACGCCTCCGAACGTGTCGCGCAAGCCCGGCGACGCCTTCAGATGAGTCGTGTGAGCCCGACGGTGCCTCCAGACGCGTCGCGCAAGCCCGACGATGCCTCCAGACCCGTCGCGAGAGCCCAACTACACCTTCGGACGCATCGCAAGAGCCTGCCGCCACCTCCGGACACATCACATGAGTCCGGGAGCGTCGCGGAACACCGGAGCGTCGCGGAACAGAAGGAGGGGCTGAAGGTTTTTAAGTTAGGTTTAATTAAATAACTTAGGTTAATAATTTTAATCAATTTCTAGCTGTGATTGAGATGATTTAGATAGGTTTAATTAAAGCATAATAAAATTATCCCATTAATTTAATATATATATTTTTAAAATATAATTTATTATTATTATTTTATATTTAGATTAAATTTTTATTTTTATTTTTAATTAATATATTTTATATTTAAAAAATACTGAAATCATATCGGCACGGCACGATACGATATCGAAATTATATCATTCCGGTCCAGGATTGAAATCTTGCCACGGGTCGAGATTTGAAACCATGATGCAACCCACATTGTTGAAATGACAAAAAGTAAGATTTGTTATTATCCCTGAAAGCTTGGCAACATGTGCATGAACACATCTGTTCTGAGGGCAAGGGCTTCAAGAGTGACAGCTTGGAGCTAGAGTTAGTTTGGTACATTCTAGCTTCTTTTTATATTTGTTATTATTATTTTTGAAAAGCGGAAAAACTCTTGTACACCAACATCAATAATGTGTGTATCCCAACTATTTGAATTTTGCTAAAAAAAGATCCTTGTTTATATCCATAATAAATCATATTTCACTATTCCTCAATGCAATGCATGAAAGGATTATGATAGGCATGAGGCCACAACAAGCCTACTGATTAAATACTTACTACTTACTCCTTTATCTTCTTCTCTACTTCCATCAATTCTAAAAGACAAGAAAATATCACTCTCATCACAGCCAACTGAACTCTTTCACAATTACATTTTTTGCTGGAAAGCCTACTAGTGACTCTAAGAAACATAATATGGGCAAATATGAACTTGAAGGATCTGGTATGAGATGCCTACTAGTTTTGGTTTTGGGTGGGCAAGCTGAATAAGTGCATCCATGCTTTTCTACTTAACAAAAGTTAGTTTTAAGTTTTCCCCCAGTCTGGATGCTATATCAGTTTACACTGTCTATCACATGCTTTGAGTTCTTGCCTTTTACTTGTTTGTTTTTTGTTTAATTCTTTTTGTAGACTATCAGCTCAGAAAGTCTACTGAAGCTAATCCTATCAGCCAATCAAGTTCCAGGTAAAGTCAATAAACATAATGACCATTGGTTTTTATTATAAAGATCCTGAGATTATGAACCCAACTGCTAATTAATTTACTTTACAGTTTGTGTTCATGGAACTTACAGAAGAAACCTGGAGTCGATTTTACAATCTGGTCTTAAGCGAATGACGCGGCTACATGTACACTTTTCAAGTGGTTTGCCTTCAGATGGAGAAGTAATTAGTGGTATGCTCAAATGAAAATTTTCTTGCTCTAGTGTTGTGGTAATTTTGTTTCTTACTGAAATATTTGGGCATGGGGTTTTCTACTTGTTGGACTCGTCATTCATTTCATTGGAAGTGTTGGGGTCCTGTACAATTCAGAAGAACCATGAGAACCATTTTTTGACAACCTTCTAATCATGAGACATGGGACACCAAAACATTGAAGATTTCAGACAACTTTTGAGCTTGTTGAGATATATCCCTTTATTTTTATGTGGGTGAGATTCTATGTTTACATTCAAAATCTTTGAATCCAGCAAGTTTGTTTTAGGCTATCGTGGTCTTTCCTGTAATTGGTGCGACGTGTGATATTATTGTTGGGTTTTTGTTTGTTGTTTTTTTAACAGCTTGCATTGTTATCAACAAATCTACTATTACTATTGTTGCCTTTGTCATCTTAGGAATGCGACGGGATGTCAATGTCTTGATCCATTTGGATGTTAAAAAGGCATTACAAGGTAATCCTTCATGTCACCTGAGGCTTATTCTGGGTCCTTACCTTCCATCAATGTTTTGACTACATTTGTTATGACTGATTTACAGAGGGAATGAAACTCTACATTTCTGATAATAAAGTGATCTTGACTGAAGGCTTTGATGGTGTTGTACCTGCCAAATACTTTGAAAAGATAGAAATGTGGCCTGGGAGAGAAATAATTCCATTTCAACCATAGCTTTAGGTAAACATTATGTCTTATTTTTTTCTTGTGATTAAATGGAATATAAATGATATATATCAACTGAGAGAGAATTTAATGAATTGTTAACTATATCTTTCTGTTTCAGCTTTGTGTTCGTTGAACTGTTTTAAGTTGTATCTACCCTGAGAATACTTGCTTGACAGCTGACTCATCCTGTAGATGATGACTAATTAGTTGTATCTAATAGGCAAAGACTATTAGCACTGGAAAAGGCATATGATAATTTCTTTCACAATAAAATAATTCTGAACGAAGTGGCTTATGAAAAGATGAGAACTGAACGATTATGTGATTTGGAATCACGGAAAAGAATAAAGAAATAGGAAGCCATCTAGCTGATACTTGCTCCCTCAATTTAGGACAGTGAAATGCCTTTATTGTTAACAAAAAATGATACATGTGTAATCATTACAACAAAATTTTGATAGTCTGTTATTTAAAGGGCTGGAGAATAAATCTCCATAATGATGAAATGTACCTTTATGTAACACGTAATGGTTTGCCAATCCATTCGATCAACTCAATCTGCATTGCCTATTTAATTGGCCTAGTCTGACTAGTTCAACCTATTTGGCTCACCCTTCTCTCTCGGTCTAATTGTTCTGTTTGATCTGCCTTGCTATCCTGGTCTGTGTTACCTGCCCACCGACTCATTTGGTCCACAATTTGCCAAGCCATCTGCATGACTCACTTGGTCTACTTAACCTTCTCAACTCCTTCAGTTTGCCTTGCCTGTCTGGTTTCCTGGCCCACTTAACTCCTTCAGTTTGCTCAATCTGCCCCGTTTGCTCAGTCCTGCGCCTCCTAGACTCCCTTGACCAGTTTTTCTATGCATCTTTTAGAGAATTGAATGGACCGGGAATAGGATCCTTTGGAGAATGGAAGTCTGGTTTGTTGGCTTGACCAATTCACTCGGCTCATCCACTCCCGCCTTTTCTTTTTGTTCATGGTGTTGTTTATCAAGGTTGATTAAATCTATGAGCAACAAAGAAAACATGTTTGTTCAAATCCTGGTATTAAAGTTTCTCAAGTAAATGTAAGGGAAATTAAAGATTATGAATGGCTGAATTTTCTGTAATATGCAGAATTGGTAGTCAAGTTTGATATTTGCAATATGGGAATTGCTGTCATGACCTCTCATTTGGATAAGCTGAATGGAATTTAGTCACTGATGGTGACGTGCTTACTTGAAAACATAATGAAACAGATTGAGTTAAATTAGAGGTCAATGATAGTAAGAGAAAATACTACTGTAGTGAGGAGAAGATGAGGCAGGCCTTCCATGTGATAATAATCTTATAGATTTGTTACAGATTTGCTACTACCTGCATTTTGTATTTCTATGGGGTATATTCATAATTCTATAAGGTCTTACACTGAGTTGAATGATGGAATAAGATCCATGTAGTTGACCCTAAATAATTTGGACTGATGGGTTGTCTGTCATTATAATTTTAACTCTCCAGTGACAATGTTTACTTCAGTTCCTATATATTGAAAATTTTCCTACCATATGAATGATTACCTTGCAAGCAACCCACGTACACCAGCCTGTTTGTTGGGAAGGACAAGACATGGTTGATTGCAAATCTGTCATTTCTCCAAGATGCTTGTGGAACACAAATTTGAACCTTACCAAGTTCCTTTTGGCGGGCAAGGGTAATGCAATAAGAATACAAGTAGGGTAATATTAGTAATTACTATAAGGAATGATGTTTTGTTAAGTGTTCAGTTGAAAAATCCCTGTCATTAGGTTGTGTAATACCTAAACTTTATTAGGCACCTGGTATAGTAATGTGATGTCCATGTTATGTTGTTGCCAATAAGAAATTCTTTTTTTTTTTAACTTATACTTGGATCCTTTCTGTTTCATCCACGATTTAAAATCTTGTGTCGTATCGGGCGACACAAGCGAAACATCTCGTTCCGCTGGCTGACCAGCACGACGACAACATCGGCACGCCCCGAGCCTCTGCATGTGGGGCCTCACATGAGGCGTCCGCGAGACCTGATGGCGAAGACCTTGCAGGAGCCTCGCGCCGCGAGCCGGAGGCCTCGCGAGAGCCTCACGACCGCTGCAAAGGCCTCACGCGAGCCGCAGGGCTTGCAGGCCTCACACGAACCGCAGGGCTTGCGCCAACCGCAGGGCTCGCGCCAACCGCAGGGCTTGCGCGAGGCTGAGTTTATTTTTTTCAATTTAATTTTTTTTTCTTTATTGTTAATATTTTTTTAGGCATTTTTTTAACTTTATTTTTTTTAACTGCAATTTTTTTAATAATTAATTCTTAGCCTTCTTAATGCTTTCTCCTCCTTCTCTATATTTTATTTTATTTTATTTATATGATTTTTAAAATTTTTTTTTCTTATTTCCTTTTTCGATTTTTTTCTTAAACAGATTAAAATAAATTAAATGTTAATTTAATTTAAACTTAATTGATCCTAATCATTACTTCTAGATTTTAGTTAATCCTAAATTAATTTTTACTCAATTTTAATTTTTAAAATATTAGTTTAACCTAATAGTAAGTATTTATAATAATTAAATGTTATAATAATATTTCTTAATTAATATATTTTATATTTTAAAAAGTATCGAAATTGTGTTGGCACAACATCATACGATGCTGAAACCATATCGTTTTGATCATAAACTGAAACTTTGATACGGCTCAAAATTTTAAACCATGGTTTCATCTCTCTTCCTCATTCTGCATGAAATTCTTTTATCACAGTTTAAAATTTTGGAAAAAGTGATCATTCAATCAAGTTTAAAGTACAAACATGAGGATTTTAGTCCAAATTTTTTGCTTGTGTCACTTGTTAAACATACTATTCCTATTCAGTCTGGTTGACGCTTTGACCCAATGAAGTCCTCCAGCTCACATGTAAATGGGAATGTTAATATAGAAGTATGGATGTGTCATTTGGTTCCTATGAGTAAAGAAAACCAAGGAAATAATGTGTTAGAAAAATTTATGTTTTTTTTTTCAAATCTATTTTTGTTTTCTTTTTGTTAATATTTTAACAAGTAAAGTTTTGAAAATTTAATTTTCCCTTCCTCTTCCCTTCCCTTCCCTTCCGTTTTTTTCGCTACCCTCTTTCTTTAACTACTTGTTTCCTTCTTAGGAAACAGGAAGAGAACAAGCATTTGGGATAAATTTTAATTGCCCAGTCAAGACTTTAAGTTGCTATAGCTGCTCTCAATAATATCAAAACTGTTAAATTTTTTCACTGGCAGTTATGGTGATTCCAAAATTATGCAGTTAAGGAATGGGACAGAAGCTGTGGAAGAAAATGGACATAGGTTTCTGGCTGCTGTTTTTTTTTGTTTATGATGCTATTTTACTGTTCTGTCATTTATTCCTAAATATGGCCAATTTTTAGTGCTTCAAACTGGATAGTGGTACAAACCAGTTTTTTTATTAGGAGACAAGAAGGTTTTATTTCCTACTGTTGAGTAGCCTATGAACATAGGACATATTTCTCCACTAATTCTAGCAAACAAATAAAGTATTTTATCTCATAATAATTGTGATGCTAGTTATTGCAAATATCTTTGTTCATTTATAAGACTGTTTTACACGTCAAAGTAATAGTTTATACCTAGTGCCGTACTTGTTTATGAAATTCAGTTATAATTTAGTCTTTATACTGGCATTGCTTTGTAGCATGACACTTTTATCTAAATAGTTATTATGTTTTTCTAGCTAATTATAGCCTGTAAAAAGGGAGGAACTAGCATTGAAGACCTTGCAGAAAAGTTTCCTGACATGATTATTAAGGTCATTTTGCCTTTTTCTTGATCCATGGATATTCTTTTCTAATAGGACTAGAAGGATTCAAGTCCTAATTTTTTATTTCTTTTTGCAAATTGATAAATTGTTTTAGAATCTAACTTTATGTTTCCAATGAGAAGGTTCCGATTGATGTCTTCAAGGGAATCACTGATGAAGATGCAGCTACAGTTGTTGATGGTCTGGCGCTTACAGTAGCTGATAGAAATGCTTCAATAGAACAAGTGAAAAAACTTTATCAACTGTTTTGTGAATGTGATTGTACATTATTAGAGGTATGCTTCACAGATCTCCTTTCTGTTAGTACATTTTTGTGTCAAGTGTTCTCTATTTCCCTGTTGTCATTTTCGGAATGCTAAATAGTAGGACCTTTCTTGATTAGATAAATCCAATTGCTGAGACTGCGGATAAACAACTAGTAGCTGCTGATGCAAAGTTGAACTTTGATGACAATGCTGCTTTCCGTCAGAAGGAAATATTTACACTACGGGATCCATCACAAGAAGACCCTAGAGAGGTTAAAATAATTTATTTATAAACTGGAATTTGATCAGCTTGTGAATTATTTACTAAAAGTTTAGGATTTTGTACTTATTGAATTTCCTTGAGGTATACTTGCTACTGTGCTTGCTTTGCTGTACTTGCTGCTGATAAAATTACGGATGGTTGCGTCATAGATTTTGATTCTGTTTATTGTTGTATTCCTTTTGTTTGTGTAGGTTGCTGCTGCCAAAGCAGATCTCAACTATATTGGTCTTGATGGAGAGATTGGATGCATGGTGAATGGTGCTGGGTTGGCAATGGCTACAATGGATATAATAAAACTGCATGGTGGTACACCTGCCAATTTTCTTGATGTTGGTGGTAGTGCATCAGAAGGCCAGGTATGAATTCTCTTGTAATACATATGTTGTTCATTCTTGTACTGGCTTAATCATATCCATAGCCAGGATATTTAGATACCTTGCAGCTTGGTGGTGTAGAATTTAGAAAACACTACATATTTCTTATCTTTCTCTAATGTTTGTCACCTGTGACTTGTAATAACTGTCCTACTTAGTTTATTGTCTTCAAAATTTTTGTTTGTTTTCCTAATGTTGTCCAGATAAATTATTTCTCAGGTGGTTGAAGCATTCAAGATCCTAACCTCTGACAACAAAGTGAAGGCCATTTTGGTCAACATCTTTGGAGGGATTATGAAATGTGATGTGATAGCAAGTGGAATTGTCAATGCAGCCAAACAGGTTGGTGGATGATTTTATTGCATTCTCACTTTTTGGTCTCTTACATATCTGCAAAGTGCCTTGGTAGAATTTTTGCTTTGGAGGTTACAGAGCTTGAGACGATGAATACATTTTTTTTCCCTTTTGTCTCTGTTCCATTCATATTGGGCTCCGCAACAGCATTTTGATTGAAGATTTCAGTGCTTATTTTTTTTTATTGTTGGTCTTGCTCTTCCATTTTGATTGACCTTAGACTTATTCAGGTTTCACTTAAAGTGCCTGTTGTTGTTCGTTTAGAAGGCACTAATGTTGATCAGGGAAAGCGAATTCTCAAGGTATTCATGCCTCCTAATTAGTTGCTTTTATATTCTTTTACCTCTGTTTGCATGTATTCAAAGTAAAACAAGGAGACTTGAGAAAAAGATTTGTAATGTTTCACAGGATAGCGTTATGACTTTGATCACAGCGGAAGATTTGGATGATGCAGCTGAGAAAGCTGTTAAAGCTGCTGCTAATTAGGTAATATGCCTGCTTCCTCTCATTCTTGTTTATGAAAAACCTCTGATATATTTGTATCACTATATCTTTCTGTGCCTTCCCATAGTGGAGTTCGTGAAGAAGGATTCTCTTATATCAAATAACTGGACTCGGCTGAGTTCCGAGAGCTTGGCCTGCAATGTATTCTTGTGAGCGATGACTCTGACATTTTGCTGTTGTGTCAGATCAGGCTGTTCGTAATTTTCCTGCCTATATGAACAATGAGTTGCTTCTGATTCTTACGGGAAAAGCTTCATTCCTGTAGTTTGTAATTTTATTTTCTCAGGAATTGAGATATATTTGAGTCAAAGAGTCGCAAAACATAAGACATAAAATACAAATCTAATTTTTTCTTGAGTTTATTATTGGAACTTGTGGACGATAAGGTGTAAAAATGTGCGAACTTACCAAGCACCAGTATTGTTTTACCTGATACATTTTTTCGTCTTTGGAAAATGATCTTAAATTTAGAATGTCACTCTTTTATTTTAATTCAGGTGTCTACCCTTGCGATCTGACCTAATCTTATAGATGATTGGTCCAATCTCACAGATAAATTGAAAAATATTTATAATTATCCGTCCCAAGTTGTCAACATTCTTAAGCTTGTTTCTTTACTATTCATCTGGAAAATGTTAATATTTTTAGATTTATTTTTTTATCAAAAAAAAATTATATTATAATATTTTGGAATTGAGATTTAAATTTTAAATATTTAATTAATTATTAAAATTTTAAATTTTAAATATTTAATTAATCATTAGGGTGACCGTGCATCATTATTCGGGAGCTAAAATGCCACTGTAATCTCACTATACTTTGAATTTTCAGATTAAAATTCTTAATGAAATGCTGATATTGGATGACACGTGGTAAATGGGCGTTGCACTGGTTTGTGTGAGGTAGGAAACAGTCGACACAAACGAGTTTGGATTCAAAGAATGCATAGTGGATATCAAGATAAATTTATTCTATTTTGCAATATATACACTCTAAACATTCTGTCTTTATTTCAGAAAAGTGGAAACAAAATTTTAATTTCGTTTCTAAAATTTTCAATCCCTAGCATTTCCTGTTTTTGAAGGTGATCAACCATATAAAAAAGGTAAAATTCATTGTATGAAGGGAGAAGGTAAAAATGTTTTTTTTTTTTTTGTAGAGGAAACAAACATTGAAAATAGTTTAAAAATTGCTAGATATTTCATGATATGAAAACTCATCTATAGATTATGGGATAGATATGAATGGCCAATGAATATGGCATGAGATGCATGAGACAAGTATAGATATTATATGATTGTGTAAATTCTAGTGATATCCTATTCATTTTTATTTTTGGGTGTTGAAATGAAATTTGACAATTACTCGCTATATGATATTGGATTCAATTTGTTGTTATATGGTTGAAAGGTCAGTGGAGGGGTGGCTTAATAGTTAATCACTCAATTTCGGGTTTGATTTTATAAGATAAATTAATGCAGCTATCATGCTCAAGGGTATAATTCCGTCAAACCGAAAGATATCCCTTAGTAACAATATAAAAAGAAAGAAGATAAAACTCATTTAACTCGATATAAATATCAATGCAATACACAAATTGACAAATTACTAGATGTTAATGCATGAATGCATGTTCATATGTACATCCCAAAATCAAATGAGAAATCTTTCTAATAAACATCAAAGGTTTGAAAATAAAAGAAAAGAAAAAAAAAATTAAAATGACATACAAAAATATATCAAATAATTCGATGTCAAATGGGGTCGACAAGTCAAGATTTTTGAGTAGATCTAGGAACAACCATTTGACTATGAGGACACATAAACTCCTTAGCTAGCCTGTAGGTCAAAGAAAATAGATGATGAGTATAAATTTCCTTAGTGGGTATATAAGAACGAAAATGCTTGAACTAAGGAGTTTATGGAGATTAAAAGAAATCTAAGATAATCAAGTCTTACAATCAATTGTTATTTACATCACATAAATCATATCAAGTAACTATTAACGTCAACCCAAGGGCATCCATATAATCATGTACTAATCCTACTCGATAGCGTACGTTGAGGATATTTACTTTGCATGTCATCCCCAAATATTTTATCTAGCGTACGTTGACTGCCCATGAGATTATAATCATACTCCTAGTTTCAACTACTCTTTATTGTGTTATTTCTCTTTTATTTTCTCATTAATTCCTTTGAAACTTTATGTCCCAGAATAATCTATATTTTACTCAGCATAAGTTGCTCTCGGGTTGGGAGGTAGACGGGTTCAATAAAGGAGGGAACAAGGAGCAACGGTCAATTGTCACTAGTTGCTCATGATGGGGAAAGGGAAAAAGATGACGGGAGCACGAAAGAGGAATGTCATGGGGTCCAAACAAGGGCGTTGGAGGCCGACAATGGAGTGTTGACAAGACTTTCTTAATACTTTTTAAGATCCTAGATAGAAAAATATATTTAAGTCTTAATATTTTTTTAAAAAATTAAATATTCTTTTTTAAAAAATAGTTTTTTATATAAAATATTACTAAAGATATTTAATTTTATTAGTAATTTTTTTAAAAAAAATAGTCCCGTGCATTATAAAATGTTAGTTTCATGACTCAAAGTTGTGACCACTGGTCATAAGGAACAACTTTATCATTGCGCCAAATTTCACTTCTTTATTAGTAAAATTGATAAAATAGAAAAAATTCTCCTTAACTATCAAATATAATTTGTTAAAAAAATAATATGTTTTCCTAATAAATATTTTTAGTCAACTAAATAAAGTTAAATTTGACTAATAAAATATTAAAATACTAATTAAATTTGATAATGAATGATAAATTATTATAATAGTAGTTAATATATATTTCAATTTATATTTTCTTATTGATCAATAATAATTTTGATAAATTATTAATCAAATTTATCTAGTAATTTTTTCTTAACATTAACGACAATTATAAAAGAGAGAGATAGTGTGGACAAAAACGTATGAAGAAGCAAAGACACGATAATAACAATATAAAATTGATGACGAAAAAGAATAAAGATGAAGGAGAAATAAAAATAAAATTTAGAGAGAAATAATATTAAATATATTAAAATATAACTAATAAATATTTTTAGTTTACTAGACAAACCTAACTTTGGCTAGTAAATCAAATTTGGGTCAATAAAAAATTAGAAATTATTGACTAAATTCTAGTTAGAAAAAATTATAAATAACCAATCAAATATAATTTTGACTAGGAAAATCAAATTTAATTTTGACTTGTAAAAAATTAAAAATTACTAACAAATTTAATTTTGACCTATAAAAAATTTAAAAGTATGGATCAAATCTAACTTCGACTAATTAAAAATTATTAGCTAAAATAAGTCTCAACTAAAATTTATTTTAACCAATAATTTTAAATATTTACCTATTAAATTCATATATTTCTAAAATAAATAATTATATATATATATATATATATATATATAAAGATCCCCAATAAAATAAGAGCTCTAGGCATAGATTTTAGTGGCATATATAAGGTAATGTGCACAAGGTTAGGGTGAGGGACAATGGCGAGGAGATGGGCACGGGGTATTCCAAGGGAGCGTGGATATATATAATTGAGAGAGATTTTGAAAAGGTGAGGGATATGGATAAAATCTTTTTTTCCTCTAATTTAATTTAATTGACTAATTCTTAATCCCAAAATTAATTATTATTATATCAAATTGATTTAGTCTCTATTAATCAATTTGATCATCTTATCAAATAATAAACTAATTTGGTTAATAAATTTATTCTAAATGAAAGTTTAACCAA
>JBBUKS010000008.1:5167786-5189956 GCA_038050645.1 Hedychium gardnerianum | reverse complement strand
CCAGCCAACTAGTCTTTCTCCACTAAATCATGAATATAAGCCTCCTCTTGCCCTAAATCTCCATATTCTCTCTTTGCTCGTGTGATTAAGCCTTCAGAAAACCTCTATCCTTTGAGAGATCTCCATCATTTGAAGCAAAGATGAAGAGGACAAAGAGAGGAGAAACATCTACTTCCAAGGCTAAGGGAAAGGAGAAAGCATGCGACAAGGATAACAATCCTTATGGTATCATTTTTTGTGATAAAATTCATAAAGCACGTTATGATATCCTTGTAAAGTGTCAGATTATGCCTACTAGATATTTAGATGAACATGTTGTGGAAGTCCTAGGGATCAAAGGTGATATATCTTGGTCGATTCGTAGAGTGAGTTGGAATGAGTTGATGAGTATTTGTTGTCCCACTTATGCTAGGATAATCCTTGAGTTCCTTGGTTCATTGGAAGCCAAAATTTTGACTGAAGATCATACCTAGGAGGGGAAGATATTTCCGGATGTTTAATGATGATTATAAGTGATCTTTAAAATAATTCAATTATTGCTTCGGACTTCCTGCTGGGGTGAGAGAAGAATGTCAAAGGATTTGAAAGCCTCTACTTTTTGGTGGAAATTGATGGGAGCAAGAGAGTATGAACCCTCAAGGGCAAAAGCCTACCAACTCCAAAATCCAGTAATATTCTACTATCTCCATACGATAATGATAAATATCATTTTTGGAAGAAGAGATAATGAAGGGGTTATGAGGCTTAGTGTACTTTTATACTTATGGTGTATGACGCATGAAGAGAACATTGATTTTGGCTCTCATTTTATTAGGCATCTTGTTAAGGCCAGAAAAGCCCCTTTAGATACAATAATGGTTGGTGGGATGATCATTCACATTGCTAAAATTCTCAAGTACGATATGAGTGAGTTTGAGAGTGTAGAGGGAAATTCGAGTATTGACATAGGGGTGTGTCTATCTTCTAGGATGTTTGTTCGCGATGGTGATTCATTTGCTTTTATAATGAAAGGTCGTGCGCCCTTTAAATTGCCAAATGTCGAATACAACACTATCACCAACCCAGATAATTGGAGGTTGGAGCGAGTACAACCAATTCCTCCATCTAGTGAGCCACATTTGCCCCCTTCTGAAATGCCCCATGCACCAATGGTCCACCTTGATAGAGAGAGATCACCTATAGAGAGTGAAGAACCACCGATATTTAGGGATGAGCCACCCACTTTAAATATAGAATTGGCTGACCCTTCTTTCTCTCATCATGAGTATCCCACATGGTCCTCTACATATGATTTTTTATGATTTTCATTCTAGCCTTGATAATATCCATGTAGAACAGGTTTTTATGAGGCAGAATATGGAGCAACAATGGGGACTTTGGAGCAGTGGACTAGAGGGTCTCTCAAGACATTTTTAGATGGCGAAAATGCACTATGATGAGGCTGAACTATATTTTCAAGATGAAGCAAGAAGAAGGTAAGAAGAGGCAGCCTTTATGAGGGATCAAAGGCAATTTTAGGATGAGATGAGGCAGTTATGCATGATCAACGGTAGCAATGGAAGAGGGAAGAAGACTACAGGGGAGTAGAGGATAGTATAACATCTCAAATCGATCATTTGTATCAATGATATCGTAACCTCTGTTCTCGAGTTCCTAGCAATTTCGACATGTCTCTCCTTCCTCAATTTCCACCTCGTCCTCCACGTTAATCAGATTCTATTCGAGGAGCGCCTGACTTTAAGGGTTAGTTTGTTTTTCTTTTGCTAGTGTTGTTTAATGTGCCTTTTTGTGATGTTTTTGTCATAGCTTGTTAGTTTAGTAGTTGTTTTCATTCAACATATTCTGTCTTGTTCATATTGCTCTTTTTATGTCAACTTGGAATATGCATGCATAGACTTGTTCTTTAAGCAATATTTTGATGATACCATGTGAATGCACTTTTAAAAATTTTAGTAATTCATATGTTCTATATCTTGTGGTAAGATTACAAAAATATTATTGAGTTGATGATGTTTCACCAAATGCCTACTTGAAAGTTAGATTATTTCACTTCACTTACGTTTTTCTTCCGAAAAGTTGCTTTAGTACGACTTAGTCATGAGTCATCTTGTCGGCCTAGTACCTTGGTAACCATAGGTGACCTTCTCCCAGTATTTTAGTTACTGGATAACTTCAATTTTTGTCAGCTCATTTGAAAAAATCTGATCTTAATTTTTTTTAAAAAAAGAATTCTTTACTCAAGTGTTGCACATTGCAAGCATTTAGAAAAAAAAAAGAGAAAAATAAAAGAATAAGAGGTCACAAAAAAAATAGTTGTCGTAAGTGAAAACTAATATGTTACCCCTTTGAGACCGAGTTAAGTTATTGGAGAAATAACTATTAGATTTCTCTTGATACCGAGTACTCTTTTGAGACTTTATGTTGGAAAGAGGGAACGGACCTCGCATATGACAGGTAAGTGCCTAATGCAGGAAACCTTGAGAACACGATAGAATGACGCCTTAGATCGGAACTTGAAAATTCTAGGAGCAAACTATGCACTTTGACTTTCTTGTAGGCTTGATGAAATTAATCGAGTACCTTTGCTTTACGATAATACTACTTGATAAAATTAGATAAATTTATTAAGCTTAAGAGATGATCATTCACATGTGTTCTAGATATTGATGTTTGCTTGAGGACAAACAAAGGATTGGTCCGGGGGATTTTGATGTGTTTATTTTATATAAGATTTTATCATAGTTTAACACATATTTTATCTCATATCTTGTGCATATATTCAATGTTTCATTTTGATATTTTTCTAGTTCGGAGAGTTGTTCTTGTTTATTTTCCTTGATAGAGTGCGAAAAGGAGTCAAAATAACTTTCCAAAGGAAGTTCAACTGTCACGGGCCGTGGCTAAATTGGCGCGGGTCGTGTCCCATTTCCTGAAGTCTATAGAGCCCGACATGGGGGTCGTGCCTCATTTCTAGCCTTCTCCAACAACCGCCACAGACCACCCGTACCTGTGTCGCCGTGCCAGTCGACACAGGTCATGCTAAACTTCTCAAGAAGCACAGTGCTCATCACGGGGGCCAGTACCAGCCGGCACGGGCCGTGCCTAATTTCCCAGTTTTTCTAGCGGGCGCCACAGGGGGCCCGTGCTATATTTGCAAAGCTCCAGATTTCCGCCAAAGGCGGGCCGTGCCAGCCGGCACAACCCGTGCCGCCATCCGCTAGCAACCACAGTGCCCGACACGAGGGGTCGTGCTAGCGGACATGGCTCGTGTCAAGCACCTATAGTTCGCCTATAAAAATCAAATCTTAGATCTAAAGAGGGGCTCTCGATTGGGTGACATCCAAGGGCCCTAAGAAGACTTTGGAGAGTGGATTCAAGGAGATTTCGACACCTCAATGCCCAGAATTCAGATCGGAGAGCAACCGGAAATGATCATTTACATCGATACTAAGCTTCTTTTTTTTCTTCTCATTTTCGAATTATCTTGATTGCAACTTGTATTCATGATGTTTTTTGGTTGTAACACCGATTTCATAGAGTAGACTTTTGATTCTAGGATTAGGGAGTAGCCTTATTGATATGTAGACACTATTTGTTTATCTATAGAGTTTGAATTATTCATGTTCAATGATATGTGTTTTTGTGATCCAGATCTACTAATTGAATACAATCTTGATGCCAAAAGCACAAGATTCGTATCCCACGAGGATTTGGAGTTGTACCAAAAGGAGAATCTAATCTTCCGATCCATAGAACCCCGAGACGTGGAGAGTCACTCGCCTATGAAAGTAGATTGGTATGCCATGAAGAATAATAGATTATCTTAGATCTTAATTGATCAGTTCCAATTCGCATCTTTATAGTAAGAGAACGCATCTTGAGGGTTGTGGGATCATGTGATAGGGATCTCCTTAGGAAAGTAACCCCTCAGCTCTATCGCTTTGAGAGTAGACGATTAATTGGAACAAAAATGTCGGTGTAGTTCCACAAGGTCACATTGGATACATAGAATAGTCTACCTATATAAATCACTATTGAGGATAGGAAACCAAACATAGATTTAGTATTTATGATCATTTAGGTGAAACCAAAGTCCTAGAATCACTTTTCCCATCAATTTCTCTCGGATCACTCTCTTTCCTTCCTTTCTCTCATCTAGCTCAATTCTCTCTTTTTTCATAGAATTCTATGATTTCTCCTCTAGGATCTTTAACTCTTTCACAAATCAAACGCACGATTAGTCTAGACAATTGTGTTTGCTTAGTATACTACTACTTAACCACCATTCCCTATGGCTTTTATTACTTGAAGACATTCTGTGCACTTGCGGTTTGGCACACATCAAAGTCTAAGAAGGTCAAGGGCCAAATTCTTGGCAAGAAGAAACCCAAGTAGATTGTGAGATCGGATGCAAGGGTAGATGAAGACCCGGAGATGAGGAAGCTCCAAGCAAAATCCAAGGAACAGGAGGTTCATCTAGCATGAGTTAATTGGGATCGATTGTGATATCGAAGGGGAGTGTGTGCTTAAGCATTTAGAGGATGAAAACCTTATTTTAGGGTTCACCAATCGATTGGTCAGTTAGACCAATCAATTTGTGTAAACCCTAGAATTCTAGGTTTAGGCAAATGGTGTATCAATCGATTGGCACATATTTTGATCGATTGGTAACCAATTTTGATCACAGAGTAGCTTCCCGAATTGATTATCCAATCAATTAGGCATTGCCAATCGATTGGTACAATTGATTGGCAGGCTTTCTTCGAGAGCACAGAAATTGTTGAATCAATTGGCCAATTGATAAACATTACCAATCAATTGGTAGAAGTTTTGCGATAAAACAAAAGGCTGCCAAATTGATTGACCAATTGATTAAGCATTGCCAACTGATTGGCAAAAGTTTCGCGATGAAAAAGAAGGTTGTCGAATTGATTGATGCGGTCGAGAGGGGGGGGGGGGGCTTGAATCTCGATCAATTTGTTTTCATATTTACATCATGTTCGTTCAATCTATCAGATTAGTACGTAGTGAAAAATATAAATAACAACATAAATGTAAAGACTCGCAGGATTTTACTTGGTCACAACCCCTAGGGTCAGTACATCCAAGTCCTACGCACTCAAGCATGAGTCCACTGGTTCTCCTTTCTGGAAGCTTTACAAAGATAGAGAAACTCATCTTAAAGTTTGTAAAAAACACAAGGATAGTAAAATAAAGCATAGATACAATAAATAAAAGCAAACTTGATAGCGGGCCATCCGAAAGTGTTGAGTGCAGCACACCTCTCCTAGAGCTTCTCCAGTCGCAAAGCTTCTTGTCGTAGCTTTCATTTTGAGCACACAAAGTATGAGTAGTACAATGATAGTTGTACTAAGGCCTTCTGCTCATCATTGCTTATATAAAGAGATTCCAGGGGCTTGAAAGCCTTCCAGGCTCCCTATGTAATCTGATTCGAACTCGTCGCACGACTTATCCTAACTTGATAAGTTCTGGTCCAGGCGCCATGATCCTTCCAGGGCGCTTGGACCTGTCCATGTGCCTGGAATAGTCCAGGGCACCTAGACTTGTCCAGGGTGCCTTGAACAGTCTAGGGCGCTTAAACCTGTCCAGGGCGCCTGGAACAGTCTAGGGTGCCTGGACCTGTCCAGGGCGCCTGGACCTACCCAGGGTGCCTAGACCTGTCTAGGGCGCCTGGACCTGTCCTAGATGTCGGAATAGTCTAGGTTTCCTTGATCTGTCCAATCCAAGCAATTGCCTCTCGTTTGCGTCTATTTGTTTCCCAGTCTTGCTTCCAGCTCTAGGTTCCTGTAAGACAAATATACATATACAAACAAGCAACCTAGCCTACTCCTATAAGGCTACCTGACCTACTAGGCTTTCCTTTTGCTTGGGGTCAATTCCTCCAAGACTTTACCATCTAAGGTTTACTTCTTAAGATTTCACTTTACCAAACATCCGGTCACCCTTGACCTGCTTGGACTTATCGTTGCCTAAGCTACAATTAAGACTAGTCACTCGATAGACATCTCACCTGCCTAATATCCAGTTAGGACTAGTCACTTAGTAGACTTCTCACCTGCCCAACCTCCATTTAGGATTAGTCACTCGGTAGACTTCTCACCTGCCCAATCCTTCTGACCAGGACTTCCTTGCCTAATCCCACCGATAAGATTTCCTTTCCCAATCCCTCTGACCAAGACTTTCTTGCCCAATCCTTCTGACTAGAACTTCCTTGCCAAATCTTTCTGACTATGACTTCCTTGCCAAATCTTTCCAACTAAGACTTCCTTGCCCAATCCTTCTGACCAGGAATTCCTTGCCAAGCCTCAACTAGGATGTTCTCTTGCTAGTCATCCGGTTGACCTTTGACCTGACTAGACTTCTCTCTTCTAAACATCAAGTCATGTTTGGATCAACCCTTGGTCAAACTGACCAAACCTTAGTACATTTTCAAATATCAAAACCCTAGAGATTAAGTTAGATTATCTGGAACTACCTGTTGGGTAGCCTAATGCGGACGCGTACTTTAGACGTTTTACAAAAAGTGCATAGCAGAAATAAAAACATAATAATTCCTAATTATTACAATACACATCCACGCATACAAGATACAACACATGCGGACATAAGCGTGCAATTAAAATTTTATAAAAAAACTAAATTAACCATTAATCTAGTTATACTTGCGGGTTCATATTTGAACTTTGTAGAGAGCATTTTCTAGATTTGCAAGGAAATCCTCTTCCGAAATCAACTAAGCGATGTTATCTAACCTCTCCCTATTTGTATCCACGCTGAGTATCTTCAAGATGACTTCTCTAAGTCTAAGTCATGTCTTCGCTTTGGTACTAGCCGAAGTGGGGAGACAAAATGATCCGACCGAGCGATTTTGCACGACTTGGTGTCCAACGGCTCAAAGCGCAACCCGGCAACACCAAATGAGGTGGCGGCGACAAATCGATATCGACGCCGAATCGATATCGGCGCCGAATCTGTATTGGCGCCGAACAATCGGTGGGGCAACGAATAAGTGTCGGCGCCAAATAGTCGGTGGCTGTGATGAATCGGTCCGAATAGTTGGTGGGGGCCCCAAACAGTCTATGGCGGCGATGAATCGGTGTCGGCACCGAACAGTCGATGGCGGAGAGAGCAGAGGGAGAAAAATAAGAGAAGAGATTTCCTAATCAAATTAGGTTATCAAATTCTTCTTAAATTAATTCTCTCCCTATGGGAGAGTATTATAATTGCTTTTTAATGACTTGGGGAGCAAGTCATCTACTAATCCCAAGCCCAATCCATTAAGCTTTAACCAAAAACTATACCCATTAAGCTCTTGGTTTAGTTTAAAACTAAACCACTTGGTCCAATAATAAAACCAAAATAATTTGGTTTATTATTAAACCAAAGAGTATCTATCAAATCTTCAAAAGACATGGCCCAACCACGCTTCCATTCCAACAAATAACTTACCATATTTGTCGCTCATTTGGTCTAACCAAACTTTGTCTCTCTTGATCTGAGAATCCAATTCTCAAACTCATTTTGAATCTTTTGGATAATCTTGTAGTGCGTGTGACCTTATAGGTTTTTGGTTATGTTGGTTGTCCATAATTAACCATTAATTATGGAACGATCATGAGTGACACCTAGTAGTATATCATGATTTCCAATTGATCAAAAAATCATAAGTTGATTCCAGAACCACTTCTAAACCTTTCAGCAGCTACAATAAGTCATGTCTTGTTCCTTTCACTCATCTTTCACCCACATGGTTCAAAACATGGTCTATGTATCAGTCCCCACTAGGATGTCTACATCACACCTAGCCTAAGCTATACTTCCTTGTTCTATGGATTCAAATTACTCAGACATGTGTCCAAGAGTCTCGTACTCTTGACATGTGATGCTTTAGCCAAAGACTTCGAGTAATAATCCTGACAAGCGGCCGTAGTCTATACAATTCTTTGTACAGAGTGGTGAATCCTTTGTTGGCTATCCAATCACCTTTAGGCACTTCCACTTATACCCAATCATCTCGAGTCCACAACTCCTTGGAGATGCTTGCTTAAGATGCCAAAGTATAAGTCTCCATGACCAAGATGACTTGAATACTTCAAATAAAATGAAACTCAAACTTAAGCTGCAATGAGATCTTCACTGATATATTTATATATAGAGAGAATCATATGAAGTCTCATGGAATCTCACTCCAATGAACTAGTTACCATTAACTAGCATCAACATTTAACGCTTGACATCTCAATTTCTCCAGCCAGTGAGGAGCGACTACTTGTAGAAGCCAAGGAGTATAACTCATGCTAGTCTCACAGAATCAATGATGTCTAAACTCATCAATTCATCAAGTAGGGATGGTTTCAAGACATTCATAATTACACATGTAGAGATGCTCACTAGTTGTGATTCAATCACAAGTTCTCTCATGCTATGAATCGTATTGCGGACAATCAATAAATAAGTTTAAGATCCAATCACATACATAAAGAATGTACACTCAAATAGTGAATCTTTATTTATCCAATAAATAGTGCATTCCATAAGGTGATTGCCTTAGAACATCTCACAAATATAACATACTCCCACTTGACTTAATGTCAATCGCCATGTTATCTAATATCATAGGTCTCTATATGACTCTCAAATTTGTTTTGAGGTAGAGATTTCGTTAAAGGATCTGATTGGTTTCTTTCAATGGAAATTTTCTCAATTTGTATTTCATTTCTACTTATGATCTCCCTAGTCATATGTAGTAGCGAAGCACATGTTTAGATCGTTGATGAGACCTAGGTTCCTTGGCTTAATCAATGGTCTCATTGTTGTCACAGTAAATTTGTACTTCTTTAACAATGCTCGGAACCACATCCAAGTTCAGCGATGAACTTCTTGATCCAAACAACTTTCATTACTGCTTCAGAAGATGCAATGGATTTTGCCTCATTGGTTGAATCTGTAATGATTTCTAGCTTGGAACCTTTCCAACTTATTGTGCCTCCATTTAAGGTGAATACGTATCAAGATTGGGGCTTAGAATCATCATTGTCTGTTTGAAAACTGGCATCAGTATACCCTCGTATAATCATATCACCCCTTCCATATACCAAGTATAAATCCTTAGTTTTTCTCAAGTACATAAGGATTTCTTTGATAGCCATCCAATGATCCATGCCTGGATCCGATTGATATCTGCTCGTGACACCTCAAAGCGTACGATATTTTGGGCCTCGTACATAACATAGCATACATGATTGATCCTATAGCTGACACATATGGAATCTGACTCATGTGAATCCTCTCGTCTTGTGTGCTCAGGCACATAGACTTTGAAAGGTTAATCCCATGTCTCATGGGAAGAAAACCTTTCTTGGATTCTTCCATGCTAAACTATTTTAGCACTTTATCGATGAATGTAGACTATGAAAGACTAAACAACTTTTTCGATCTATCTCTATAGATTAATCCAAAGGCTATAGATTGCTTCTCTCATGTCTTTCATGAAGAATGTCTTGGACAATCAAACTTTAACTGACTGTAGAAAGAGCACATTATTTCCTATAAGTAATATGTCATCAATATATAATACAAGGAACATGACCGCACTCTCACTAACCTTCATGTACATGCAGAGTTTATCAAATTTTGTGAGGAATAAAATTCTTTGATTACATCATCAAAATGGATATTCCAACTCCTGGATGCTTGCTTCAGTCCATAAATGGACCGTTGAAGGTTGCATACTTTATTTTTATCAACAGATGTGAAAACTCTCAGGTTGTATCATATATACATCCTCAAATAAATTCCCATTTAGGAAAACTATTTTCACATCTATTTGTCATATCTTATAATCATGATGAGCTGCTATGATCAAGAATATCCAAATGAATTTAAGCATAGCCACTCATGAGAAGGTCTCATCATAGTTAATGCCATATTTTGATGATAATCTTTCACCACCAATCTTGTTTGTGGGTAATCAAATTACCATCCATGTTAGTTTTCTTTTAAAAAATCACTTGCACCCAATAGGTGTTATACCTTTGGGTGGGTGTACCAAGTTCCAAACTTGGTTTTCAAACATAAAATCCATTTTTGATTTCATGGTTTTCAACCATGAGTCACTTTTTGAACTTTGCAGTTTTTTTTCATAACTAGTAGGCTCCTCATCCTCAATGAGTAACACGCCTCTCAATTTACTTATGAGAAATCTATATCTCTCTAGAATTAGACGTGCCTACTAAATCTATGAAGTAGCGATGTGTCAATAGGTTCAGCTATTACTTCATCCCTATGAGTAATAGCTGTGGGTATTGATTAGGCGTCTCTTCTGTGTCTATTGTAGTCTCTTGAACTACCCTTAGTTCACCCTCACTCCCACTATTTTTCCTGCAAGAGAAACTCTTTCTCTAGAAATACAGCATATATTGAAACAAACACCTTTTGTTCCAAAGGATGATAGAATTGGTAACCCCTAGTTTCCTTAGGATAACCAATAAATAGACACTTATCAGACTTAACATCTAGCTCATCTGATACAGTCCTCTGCATATAAGCAAGACAACCCCATATATTCAAATAAGATAAATGAGGTTTCTTACTAGTCCATATCTCAAATGGAGTAGTAAAGACTGTTTTGTTCGGGACTCTATTTAGCAAGTAAACAGTTGTTCGATTGTGTAAACCCAAAAGAATTTGGGAAGACTTGCATGATTCATCATCGACCTAACTATGTCCAACAAGGTTCAATTTTGTTATTCCAACACACTATTATGTTGTGGCATGTAAGGCGGAGTCTATTGAGATAATATCCCATTGTCCATAAGATAATCTTGAAACTCTTATCTTAAGTATTCACCACCTCGATCTGATCAAAGTATTTTAATACTTTCATCAAGTTATTTTTCTACTTCATATCTAAATTCTTTGAACTTTTCAAAGGCCTCAGACTTGTATCTTAATAGATACATATATACAAAATCATGAGTAATCAATGATAAAAGTAATGAAGTAACTATAACCTCCTGGTGCATGAGTTGACATGGGTCCACATACATTAAAATGTATAAGGTCCAATATGTCATTCTCTCATTCACCTTTTTCTTTAAAAGGAAACTTAGTTATCTTATCTTTTAAGCATGAAGCACATGTATCAAATAAATCTAATTCAAAAGATTCCAAAATTCAAACTTGTGAAATTTGGACATGTATTTCTTACTTATATGGTCAAGGCAACAATGTCAGGTGTAGGAAGTTAATTGGTCGTCTCGTTTAACACGTTTGCTACTTGTTTTGATATTGAATATGCCATTGGATATATCTAGCGTGGAGATATCATTATATAACATTCTGGTCGCATAAAGAACATCATTTAAAGTTATGTAACAACAATTGTTATTAAAAGTTAAATGGAAACCTTTTTTATTTAAGCAAGAAATAGAAATAATGTTCTTTATTAGCGATGGAACATAATAATAATTATCCAATTTCAAAACTAGTCCACTAGAGAGTTTCAACAAATAAATTCCTATGGATATGGCTGCAACTTTTTCTCCATTGTCAACTCGTAAATTTGATTCTCCCTTGACTAGTAATCTACTATTCTTTAGCCCACTTATGTCATTACACATATGTGAGGCATACCCGATATCCAATACCCAAGTGTTTGAAGAAATAGTATGACATTCAATAAATGAAGAAACCTGAAGGAGATAGGGCATTAGATGTCTTTTTCTTCTTCATGAACTCAAGATAAATCTTGTCGTTTCTTTTCTAATGTTTCATGTTACCACAGTGGTAACGTGGGCCCTTTGGAGTCAGTTCTTCTTTCCTGGTCTTGAGAACAATTCTCATGTTGCGAAGCTAATCTAAGAAGTTTGGCCTTGTCAGTTTGGTTGTTTCCAAAGTTGAGCGCAAATACAAAGAAAACATTATGATTCTAATAAACTAGAAATACAAAATTGAGCATACAAGAGAGATGAATTAATATATGTAATGTAAATAATTCACATACACAAATGGAATCCCCCTTGCTTTTTGAATTCAAGAGCCCTTACTTTGAATTTGAGAGATGGTAAGTTTTATCCAAGTGGATTGATATCCACTATAGATAAGAACAATCTTGGAGAGAGTCCAACAAGTATCTTTAGTTCTAGTGGTAAGTATCAAGTATACTAATTATATATCCCATATATATAACTATCACATTATGCTATCAACTAATTAATATTTGCATAAACATTAGGTTGTCAACTCATTGACATATATAGATTATATGTATATCATCCAATTTCATCCCTATCTACATTAACCTTGGAGAGAGTCCAATAAATCAATGCTTCACGTTAAAGTTGACCCATTAATTATAAGAATATATCTCAATAGTTTGAACATGCCTAGTTTTAAGTTGGACTTGGAGAGAGTCCAACAACCTATGCTTAAAAATTAAACTCTAATTCCATACCATATTAATGGAAGGTGTAAGCTTTAAAATTAAATAAGGGATTTATTATTATTTATTAAGGTCTCATCTATTTCATGCAAAGTTAGTAAACTTATCTACATGAAATTACATGACATAATCATGGCATAAATTATGGCATCTGTCATGACATAAATAATGACATCAATTATGGCGTTAAATCATGGCATATTTGTCATCAATTAGGAAATCAAATATTATAAAGGATTTGATTTCCAAAAACCAAGATCTCTTAATTACATTAGGAAACAATTTTCAAATCTAATTCAATATTTGATTAGGAAACAATTTCCAAGTTAGGAAGTTCCTAATTAAATTAGGAAATAATTTTCAAAATTGGACTTCCTAACAAATTAGGAAATAAATTCCAAGATTGAATTTCCTGACAAATTAGGAAACATTTTTCCAAGATTGGATTTCCTAACAAATGAGAAAATAAATTCCACGATTGAATTTCCTAAAACATTAGGAAATATTTTTCCAAGATTGGATTTCTTAACACATTACGAAATAAATTCCAAAGTTGTTTTTTCCTAAAAAATTAGGAAATATTTTCCAAAATTAGTTTGCCCTAACAAATTAGGAAATATTTTTCAAAATTGATTTTTCCTAACAAATTAGGAAATAATTTTAAAAATTAAAAATTTTCATATCATATTAGGAAACAATTTCCATATCTGAAATTTTCTAACTTTCCATAAATGACATTTACAACAACCTACATATGAGAACACAGATCTACGATTTATGTCGAAGTGCAAGTGGCTTTGATACCACTGTTGGATTTTCAAATGTGCGTTTTAAAATTTTATTTCGATAAAAAAATAGCGGAAGCATGATAATAATCTAAATTATTACAACACACTCATCACACACATATAGGATACGTACATGCCTAGGCATAACCGTAGATCAAAGTGTTCGTTATAAAATTATACTTACGAGTTCGTTATCGAACTTTGTAGAGAGCGTTTAGCTAGCATCACAAGGCTAGCCTCTATCGGTATCCACATAGAGATACCCTCAAGACGACTTCATTAAGCTACAAATTTTCGTCTCCGATCAGTAATAGCCAAGCATGGAGATGACATGATTTGAGAGAGAAACCACGGATCAAGTTGATGCCCGACAGCTCAAGGCAACCTGGCGACACCAACTCGAAGTGGTGGTGCCTAATGGTGGAGGTGTCAATCGATGATGGCAATGATCGATGGCGGTGCTGAACAACGGTGGCATCAATTGGTATCGGCGTTGAACAGCGATGTCGCTGATCGGTATTAGTGTTACGTCATCAATAATAAAAATATCAATCCCACAAGGACTATTGATTAAGCACTAGAGAGTTCGTAAAGTAAGTTATCTAGACAATCGAAGTTTGGTTGAATGCTTGAGAAATAGAGATTTAGAGAGAGAGAGAGAGAGAGAGAGAAGATTGAGAGAAAGAGAGAGAGAGTCTTGAGAGGGGGTGAGCTTAGGGAGACGGATTCTAGGATTTTAGTTTTATTATGATGCTAGTTAATGTCCCTAATGCATATTCATTTTCTTATTATCCATACTTACACCCATGTAGGGATTCTAATCAGGTTTCTAGTATTGAACACTATAACTCCAATTAGAATATCCTAGCAAAGGATTAGTCCCTATTTCAAGGTCATTGCCCCAGGAAGTGGTCAATAATTGATACCCTTTGTCACTAAGGGTATAGTAAGTCCGGTTGAATGAGTATCCTCTGTCACTAAGGATCCTCCAGTTATCCAGCCCAGAAGTAATCTTATAATAGGAACAAATTCTTCACATCTACATGCATTACTCACATACACATTTCTTCAAACATATACAAGACACAACACACATAACACAAGACATAAGCATCTCATAGAAATAAGGAAATGACATATACGTAGTTTATACATCAATAACTCATCATAATTACTTTCTACATCCTAGAATTGGAAGAATCTACTCTATTACAAGGGAGTACAACCAAGAGACGAGGAAAGTAACAAACTACAACTTAATACATAAAAATAGAGAGAAGAGAATACTTATCCATGAATTCCAGCATCGTTGGTGGTGCTCCCTTACTCTGGAGGTGGACGAATCATTTGGATGGAAGAGCTCTTGGGTTTCCCCCTAAGGGGAGAACCTTTCCCCAAGGAGAGGGGCTAAACCACAAACCCAAGATATCTCAAAAGAGATGAAAAAAATCCCCTTTTATAGGCAGGGGCACGGGCCTTGCTTTTCCCGTCGCATGGTCGTGCCCCCAGACATGGATGTGTCGTGTATAGGCCGAAGGCTGAGGTATGGTAGTGCCGCTCAAGCATGGCCAGGCCGTGCCATTCAAGCACGGCCAGGACGTACCATTTAAGCACGGCTAGGCTGTGTGAGAGGCATGGGATGAGGCACGATTGTGCCTCTCAAGCAAGGTCGGGCCATGCCTCTCAGGCATGACTGGGCCATGTGGTCTTTCAACTAGTGAGGCATGGCCGAGCCGTGTAAAGCCCTGACCCTGGTACACGATCATGCCTCTGGGCATGACCCTGACATGAAGACGACTCTGCTCTTCCTTTGAAGCATGGTCATTCCCTCCTGACACGACCTTGGCATGAGTTTTGTTGGGGCAAAGATGCGGTCGTGCCCTCCTGGCACGACTTCGCATGAGTTCTTGATAGAGCAGAGGAATGGTCGTGCCTTTGGAGGATGACCTGCCCATGAGAAACTCTGGAAGTGAGGCACGACCGAGCCTCTAGGGCACGACCCCGACATTGGCTCTGCTAGGCACGACTTTGGATGGCTCCTAGGAGACACCGTCGTGTCTTTTGGAGACACGACCATGTCATTTTGAAGAACACGATCGTGCCAAGGGTCACGACCATGTTCTAATTTTCCTCCAAAGCTACCCAATGTTCATTTTTGCTTCGTTTTCGCTCCAAATCGCATCCTATCAATGAAAACACGCAAAGAGCAATTCTCCAAACTAAAAGAGTAGAAATATGCCATAATAATGAAATAGGGTACAATAAGTGTAAATTATACTCATGAAATATAAGTAGTTGTGCGTCAAACAATGCATAAAAACATATATAATTTATGCACATCACACCCCCAAACTTAAACCTTTGCCTGTCCTCAAGAAAAACTTGCAATCTAGATTTATGTGTATAAATACAACATCATAATCCCTAGTGAATCATTCTATTCTTATCATGTAGTTTCACTAATAAGCAAGATAACAAAATTATTTGAGTGCGACCTATGTATAAGTTCTCTGTGCTCAGTGCAATGAGTGACTTAACCTTTTCAAGGGTTAATCTCTAAGTCTAGTCAAGTCGTCATCTAATCGTGTTTCTCATGCTTCCGGCGATAAATACTTACCTGCCACTCGCAAAGTTCATTCCTCTCAAACTACACAAGGTCTCAAACAAATACTCGATATAAAGAGAAACATAATAGTTATTTCCCCAGTAACCTAACTCGATCTCAAAGGGGTAACTTGTTAGTTTTCACTTACGAAAACTATTTTTCTATCCCATTCTCCTTATTTTTTTTTTTGAGTGGATATTTTCTTTTTCAACTCAATCTTTCTTTTTTTTTATCGGGAACAGATTTTTTCCAATGAGTTGACATGAACCAAGGTTATCAAGTAACCAAAATATAATAGAGAAGTCACAAAGAAAAATAAGCATACTAGTCAAGTTCTATGAATCATAACTATTTTCGAAAGTATCTGCCATCAAAGTCAAGCATAGTGTAAATAGATCCTTAAACTAGGTCAATACTCAAACTCTTTCATTGAAAACATTGTTCACTTCATTCTATCTATGGATAGGAGAAGATAGATCACTAAACATACTAGCACATACATCACAACATATGAAAGTCTCAATATAAGCATGCTGGAATTTTTGCAAGAAAATAAGTCATGGTATTATGTGAAGATGATGCAACTAAAAAATTTTATTATGCAAAAAGAAACATGACAAAACTAATTGACAACCCAACATATATACATCCCCCCACACTTAGATCTTTCATTGTCCCAATGAAAACCAAAAATCTAATGTGGAGGAGGTTTGAACTGAGAGAAGTTACCAAGTGATGTGCGCAAAGCGTCTAAATCATTCACTCCTCTATCTGGAAATCGCAATCCTCCTAAACTTTGAAACCTACAAAAGGAAGGTTAGACAAGAAAAAATGAGTAGAGGTTATGGGTTAGGAAAAAGAGAACAAAAAAATTTAAATGAAAACAAGAAAGAACTTGGGTTGCCTCCCATGAAGCGCTTGTTTTAGGTCATTAGCTCGACCCCTTATTTAGGTTTATCTAAATATTGCTCTAGCCGGAGTAAGATATTTTCGGACTTTCTTTCCAATAGTCCATATTGTGGAGAGAGCTATCATCTTGGGATCAATACCATGAAGCATTATTCTCTCCATCGTCGTCTCCTTGAAAATTCTTCTTGGAGGTCGGAGACGGTTCAGTTGAAGCAACCAAATCCAGGCCCAATAAAAACTTGCACACCGAATGAAAAAGCATACCTCCCACAAGCATGCAATATAAGAAAGAACTAGAACCATATTAAGTTTAACTGAGCATGTCTCTAAAACTAAATCACATCCAACAAATTTAATTACACGTACCTCTAAGAAATTTTCTAAAAGGTCACAAGAGATACTAACCTTGCAATGTTGAAAGGTAACTAAAGATTTTAAACAAGTTGGTGTGACTTCCTCTTGGTTTAGTAAGGATTCTGGTTCTAGCTCAAGTGGTGGTTCTTTTAAAGGTCGTGATTCTTGGGGCTTTGCCTCTTCTGCAAAAGTCCCTGCACTTTGGTTATCAACAATTTTAATCCTTGCAACCTCCATAATGTCCAGTGTTTGTTCGATCAAAGAAAGTGATTCTTGGGGCTTTGCTTCCATAACACAAGTCCCTACACTTCTATCAGAATAAACATCTTCGTTGACAATCTTAAATTGATCATCCTCATCATCAGAAAACTCTATATCACCATTAACAAATACAATCCCAGGAGGAAAATATAAAAAATTACAAGCCACCACATCATCATTAGAAACATCCATAATATTATCACCACTTGTAACCTCAGTAGCTACATCCTGAAATTTGCACTCCACCAACTCATCATCACAAAATTTGTTAAATTCTTCATAATTCGTGGCTTTCACTAATCTTTGTGGGGAGGGGATTGGTGGTACACAGGTTGTACGTGGATGCATTGAGCTAAATTCATCTTTATTGTTAGCTTGAGGCACATGAACCAATCGTTGAGGAAACGATATCGGTGTCTTATAAACCTTTGTCGGAATGGTGGATGTGTTGAGCATTTATGGCTCTCTCTTGTCCTTTTCCTCTTGAATTCTTGAAAGTTGTAACAATTCTTGTTTGGCATCCTCAATTACATTCTTTGTTTGCACTTTTAGGATTTATGGGGAAGATTCCATCCTATTTTTATTTGACCACTATTGGAGGTTCTGTGTCACTCGATCAATTAAGTCATATGCTTCATCCAAACTTTTGCTCATCAATGAACCTCCTACAGCAGAATCCAATAGTGTCTTATTTGAGAAAGAAATCCCCATATAGAATAGGTACATAGTGAGACATTTTTCCAACCCATGATGAGGAATTGCTTCTATAAACTATTAAATCTCTTCCATGCTTCAAAAAGTGATTCCCCATCTTCCTGAGCATAGTTCATAATTTGATTTCTAATATATGTTGTCCTACTTGGAGGAAAAAAGTGACTTATAAAACATTGCTCCAGTTGTTCCCAGCTTGTTATGCTTTGTGGACGGAGAGAATTCAACCAAGTTTTTGCTCTACCCTTTAGACTGAATGGAAATGCCAACAATTGAATAGCATTCTTTGAGATTCCTTCACATTTCATTATGCTATAATATTCCTGAAATACCTCAAGGTGTAAATACGAATTTTCAGAATTTTTTCCTTCAAATTTGTGAGCTTGTATCATGAAAATTAATGCTAGTTGAGTTGGAAGTTGACAACATCAATTTGTGGAGGTACAATGAGATTCAATAGTCTTCTAGATATCGGTGTGCAAAACTCTCTCAAAGGTCTGTTTGCCATGTCAATGCGCTTCATATCTTGTAAAAAAAATTAGTAAGTTTTTGAAAAAAAAAATTACAATCACCTATAAAATAGAATTATTAGAAAAATAAGAATGCAGAATTTAAATAGCAAGAAAGAAAAATATAGAATTAAAAATAAGAAAGAAAATACATAATTTATTAACAAAAAGAAAAGTGTCTAGAGTAACTAAATTGCTAGTCAACTAATGTTAATCGAAAACAGTCCCGACAACGACGCCAAAAACTTGTTATGCTATCGCAAGTGTACGGTTACGTCATTAGTAATAAAAATATGATCCCACAGGGACTATTGATTAAGCACTAGAGAGTTCACAAAGTAAGTTCTATAGACAACCGAAGTTTGGTTGAGTGCTTGAGAACTAGAGATTTAGAGAGAGAGAAGGTTGAGAGAAAAAGAGAGAGTCTTGAGAGGGGGGTGACCTTAGGGAGACAGATTCTATGATGTTAGTTAATATCCCTAATGCATATTCATCTCTTTATTCTCCATACTTACACCCATGTAGGGATTCAAATCAAGTTTCCAATATTGAACACTATAACTCCAATTAAAATATCCTAACAAAGGATTAGTCCCTATTTCAAGGTCATTACACCAGGAAGTGGTTAATAATCGATACCCTTTGTCACTAAGGGTATAGTAAGTCCGGTTGAATGAGTATTTGTAGAATCGGGTGGACCTGTTAGAAGGGGGTGAATATCTTGTAATTTAAATAAACACTTTCTCTTGCTTTTTACTAAGCAAGGACCCATACTAATTAATTAAATAAAAAATAAATATAAAGAAAAAGGCACAATAATATACTTGGTTACAACCTAGGTGGTTGTTAATCCAAGACAGGTGAAAGCTCCACTAAAGTCTCCTTCATGAAGGTGGAGTAGCCTCTTACAATCTTTGAAAGCACAAAAATGAGAAGACAATGTTTGGAATTAAAGAGCGTAGTGTGTTGTATTAAACTAGAGGACACAACGTCTATTTATTGCAAACTGGTCAAGGTGACCGTTTTGCTGACGTGGCAGTCATGGGGGCGTGTCCATTGCTTAGGGGCGCCTCCCATGGATCAAAACTGATTCATTCAGTAATGGTCTGCTGTTCTGGCAGCGCCGGGGGTACCTCCAAGCGTTGGGGGTGCCTCGGAGCAACTGATGTGGCTTCTAGCTTATATCCACTACAATGGTTGTATTTTTGACGGTCAAGGCGCCTCCATTGTTCTAGGGCACCTTCATTCAATTGGCGGGTGAGGCACCTCCTAGTATTGGGGGCGTCTCCATTGTTTAGGCACTTGAGGCACCTCTATTCGATGGGGGCGCCTTTAGCGCGTGGCGGGTGAGGTGCCTCCAGCTGCTCCGGGGCGCTTCTAGTCCTTCCGATCGCTTGGGTGATCTCTAATCGTCCGAAGTTGAGCTCACCCGAACCCAACTTTGACCATCTCCTCGAGCAGGCTTCCTCCTCGGCTTCTCGTCCCTTGGACCATATCCTTCTCGCCTTATGTCCCTCGGACCGCATCCTTCTTGCTACATCGGTGTACTCTTCCGTAGCTTCTCGTCTCTCGAATGTACTGAGCCCATTGACTCACTTCCCATGTCATCCTTCTCATTCGCTGCATCTTCTGCTTGACTTCACGTGTTCCTAAGTTCCTACACACTTAGACACAAGGATCAAAAACACACATGACCTAACTTAACTCAGTTAATCACATCAAAATTACCTCGGGGTACTTACAGTATCCTCTGTCAGTAAGGATCTCTCGGTTATCCAATCCAGAAGCAATCTTAGAATAGGAACAAATCCTTCACATATACATGCATTACTCACATACATATTTTATCAAACATGTACAAGATAAAACACACATTACACAAGATGTAAGCATCTCATAAAAATAAGAAAATAACATATACATAGTTCATACATCAATATCATATCATAATTACTTCCTACATCCTATAATTGGAAGAATCTACTCAATTGCAAGGGAATACGACCAAGAGACGAGAAAAATAACAAACTACAACTCAATACATGAAAATAAAGAGAAGAGAATGCTTATCCATGAAGTCCGGTGTCGTTGGAGGTGCTCCCTTGCTTTGGAGGTGGACGGATCATCTGGATGAAAGAGGTTTAGTGTTTCCCTCTAAGGGGAGAACCTTTCTCTAAGGAGAGAGGCTAAATCACAAACCCAAGATATCTCAAAAGAGATGAAAAATCTCCTTTTATGGGTAGGGGGGCACGAGACCTTCTTTTCCCGTTGCATGATCGTGCCCCGTAGATACGGTCGTGTCGTGTATGGGCCGAAGGATGAGGCACGACCATGTCATGTGAGAGGCATGGGATAAGGCACGACCGGGCCATGTGGTCTTTCAATAGGTGAGGCATGACCGAGTCGTGTAAAGCCCTAACCCTGGTACACGATCGTGCCTCTAGGCACGGTCTTGACATGAAGATGACTCTGCTCTTCCTTTGAAGAATGATCATGCCCTCCTAGCATGGCCCTGGCATGAGTTTGCTTGGGCAGAGACACGGCTGGCTCTACTGGGCATTACTTTGGATGGCTCTTGGGAGACACGGCTGTGTCTTTTGGAGACACAACCATATCATCTTGAAAAACACGATCGTGCCAAGGGGCACGACCATGTTCTAATTTTCCTCCAAAGCTGCCTAATGTTTGTTTTTGCTCTATTTTCGATCCAAATCACATCCTATCAATGAAAACACGCAAAGAGCAGTTCTTCGAACTAAAACAATAGAAGTATGCCATAATAATGAAATAGGATGCAATAAGTGAAAATTATGCTCATAAAATATAAGTAGATGTGCGTCAAACAATGCATAAAAACATATATAATCTACGCACATCAATCAACATTGAAAAATAGTGTGGTCGATCGATATTGGCGTCGAACAATGATGTCGATGATCAGTATCGATGCCGAGCAATGGTGTCGCCGATCCCTATCGGCACCGAACAACTGTGTTGGAGCCAAATAATGTGTGATTTCCGCAAATGAACGGAATGTTGTCAAGTAATAAAAAGATCGAATCTACAAGGATTAGTGGTTAAGTACTAGTATACTAAACAAATGCAATTATATGGAATAATCGTGGGTTTGAGACATGAAAAAGTAAAAAGAAATCAAAGAATAAGGTGAGGAGAGAGAAAATTATGCTAGATGAGAGAAAGAAGGAAGGAGAGTGATATGGAACTGCAAGTGCACGGTTACATTATCAGTAATATAAAAGATTATTGTATCCATAGGGACTGTTGATTAAGCACTAGTGATTTCGTAAAGTAAGTTATCTAGACAATCAAATGTCGGTTAAATGTTCGAGGACTAGAGAGCTTTAGAAGAGAGAGAGAGGGAGAGAGAGAGCAAGAGAAAGAGAGAGAGGGGATGAGAGAGAAGGTTGAGAAGTTGGCTATGGAAGGAATGATTCTAGGGTATCGATTTCATTATGATGTTAATTAATGCCCCTAATGTACATTCATCTTCTTATTTTCTATGCTTACATTCTTATAGGGATTATAACATATTTCCAGAATGAAATACCA
>JBBUKS010000008.1:5153395-5167686 GCA_038050645.1 Hedychium gardnerianum | reverse complement strand
ATTTTTGGATATACTTGTGGATACACTTTTGGTTTTGTGGATATATTTTTTTGTTATACTTATGGATTTGTGGATATTATTGTATGTTGAATTATTGTTTAATTTTGATGCAGTGAAAAATATATTTTTTCTTCACTCCTTTATTAAATTAGTGCAAACTTATAGAATATATTTACTTCGATAATCAATGTAAACTGTAAAGTTACATATCATCGATTACTTCGACACTTTACAAAACCAACGAAGTAAAAGATATTTTTTTTACTTCAGCATTGGTCCAACTCCGAACCGATTTCACTTCCTTGAACCGAACAAAGACTTCCGAACAAAGACTTTGATTTTTTCATAGATACGACTTTGGTGATAAGACGAAGTAAAATAGTACCCTTTTACTTCACGTGGGTCTACTCCAGTAATTATATATCTACAACTTCATTGAATATGGAAAGTAAATTAAGGAAATTTACATAGTGTAATTACTTAAGTTAAAACATAATTAATTCAATTTTTTAAACTTAATTAATCCAAAATTAATCCTAATTAAAAATTAATTAATTACACAATTTTAAATAAATTGAAATTCATAATTAATTAATCAATTTTAATTTAATCAAAGTAATAATTATTTCAATTAAATTCAAAAATCATAAACTAATAAAATCATTTTAAATTAACCTTAATTAACTTCAACAATTATATTAATTTTAACTTAATTATTTAATTTAACCTTAAACTTTAACTTAACTTTACTCAAACTCAAAATTAAGGTAACTTAATATTTTCAATTAATCAAATCATCTCACATAACCTTAGGGTTATCTTTGTTTGATCGTGAACAGTAATTGTTAACAGTAAAAAATATACGGTAATTGTGGGTAATCAGAGGTAGTTTTCTTCTTAGAGAACTAGGTCATAGGAAAGGATGCTACACTATTTTTCTTCTTGATTTTATCTAGTGAATCTCACCTATAGAGGAACCAACAGTCGTACCGTAGCCCCGTCTATTTTCAGCTAGTAGGCGGTGTGCCTTGCTTACTTAGCCAACATAGGTCTTATGTGGTTGTTTACTATTATTCCTATACAGTTACCGTTTACAAATGTTATTAGGATAAGAACTAAGGACAATATTAAGTCGAGAAAACTAAGAGCAGAGCCTCTCGTTAACCTAGAAGAAGATTAGTTCTTCATAATAACTTGTATTAGACAAGCTTGAATAATACACATATATACATACTTTGTGTACATAAAAGTTACTTACATATTCATGAAGTAGGAAATTGTAGAAAAAACTTACACACAGAACTTGTAAACTAAAAACTTATAGGGAACTAGGAAACTCAAACTTGTACACACTATCAAACCTGCTTGCTTCTTGCTTCTTGGATCTCGGATGCCCTTTGTTGAAGGTCTGGGGTTGATTTTATAGAGGAGAGGAAAGCTTCTGCTGGAGGATTGCTTTGTGAGGAAGGAAAGAGAGGGACAACTGTTGAGCAAAAGAGAAGGGGCCTTTCTTAGTGGAGGATTACTTCGGAAGGAGAAAAAGAGAGGGACAACTGCTGAGCAAAAGAGAGGGTGCCTTTCTTAGTGGAGGAGAAAGTGTTCGCGTGGAGAGGAACCTGACGTCATGGTTGACATTTTTGTAGAAGTAGTGTGATCTAACGTTATGGATGACGTTTTGTAAAAGTCATTATCTTGGCTTGTCGTTTGGGTTAGGGTTCCATCATGTTGTCAAGGTTGTGTTCACCAACGGAGTCCAAGGATGGAGCTTTAGAGCTGCTAGCTTGTGTGAAGTTAAGGGCTCTGTTCAGGGCCACTCGGTAGGCTCTAGCTAAGAGTGTTGATCTTGCTAATTTCTTGTTTGCTAGTTGTTCTATCTTTCTCTAATAATATTGTAGGAGAGTAGTATGTTGGATAGTAAAACTGAATGGAAAAAATATAGTGCCCATGTCTTTTGGTTAGTAGACCTTTTTGGTATATGTTTCTCCTGCAAGTAAGTAGGTGTTAGGATCTTCGAGTTTATCCCATGACCAATTAGTCCCTTGGACTAGAGCCCTCTAATGTTTGAGTTGATCGGCTGGTGTTCGTAGTGCATCCCATTCAATATCTGGGTTAGAGGGATAGTCTTCAAGTTCTGATTGAAAGCCATTGACTTCATTAATGTCTATTTTGATTAAATGTCTAGCTGGTTGGATCTTTAGCTCTAACCATTCTGGGGGAGAGCTATCGAAAGTACAAACTACAAATGTTTCTTCATCTTCTTCTAGAGCTAGGGAGATAATATCCCCTAGTTTCTTTGGGAAGTTTTTGATTGAGTTTGGGTCATGTGCCCATAGCTTGTAGAGAAGTCCATAGTCCATTAGTGTGAATGACGTAATAAGTCATCATTTGAATGTCGAGGGATTGTATGTTTCAAAATCAATATTTTTTTGCGAAAGGAGTAAAGTAGTTGACATTGACAAACATATTTAGCAGAATCTACACATGTATGGTTGAGCTTTTGACATTTTAGTTTAGGATTGAATTCGTCTTCGTATATGATGGTCATCCCTTTGAAAGGGTTTTTGTGGAAGTCTTTAAAGGCTTCACATAAGTCCAAGAAAGTTTGTAGAGTAGATTCTTTTGCCATGATATGGACATAAGTAGAAATATCCTCTGGAATTGTATTTGGGAGTCCTAATAATTTTGTTTCTGAAACTCATTGTTCTACAATTGCGGCGACTCTTGTTTTAAGTTGAGCCAAAGTTAAGTAGTCGGGCCTATGAATCTGGCCCGATGAAGAGGTGTTTGTTTCTTCAGGCTTAGCAGTAAGTGTTTGAGCATATGTCTTGTCTGCCCGAATAGTATCAGTCTGGAAATTTTCTCCTATTTTTAATAAAATGCTGATAAAGAAATTAGGGCCTAATCTTGCCCTAGCAGAAGTAAAAGCTTCGTCAAGAGAGTAAAACCCTTTGTAGGATGGATGTTCACATCCTTGTACTACTATGTTGACTTCTTCTCAATCATGGTAAACTCCGGTTTGTGTTCCAAAAAAGACTACGTAGCACGAAAATTTCTTTCCTGCTGGCCTTTGTATTGTTGTTGAGAAGTAATTTGATAATGCATTGATCACAACAATCTTGTAACTAGAACTCCCTGGTATTGTAGGAATATTTCAGACATTGTCAATTAAACAGTTTTGTATATGGTCAAGTCTTTCCCTTGACGAGAAGTGGAACTGATCTTCATAGTTTGTGAATTGTTGTAAATCTTGGTTGCCAAACCTCATGATTTTTGTGGCAAAAGTTCGTACTTTTTTTTGTCTATCCATTCCTAAAAGAGAAGTTTAGTGTAAAAGTCTGGATAAAGTATCTACTAGGATATTATTTATTCCTTTTATATGTTCCCACTGGATTCTTAAGCCTTTATTGATAATTATATCTGTAAATTTTAATCATCTTTTGGTACTTAATCCTTTTCGTAATCCCTTCGTTTGTTGGCTATATTTTACAATAGCTTCACAATCTATCCTGATAGTAATTTCTTGTTTGTTGCAAATAAATAATCGGAATGTATCTAGACAATATATAACTGCTAGTATTTCGTAATCTAGGGAAGTCAGATGGCCTTTTTCTTTATATTTGCCTAAGGCATATCGGCACAAAGATTCAGAGTCTTTGGGGTCGTATTTGGATGTTTTTCTCAATAAAATTTCTCCCCAACCAGTCTCACATCCATCTGTTTCTATTACCAAATAGTCAGAATCAAGTGGACGAGTTAACACAGGAATGGTTCTAACTAATTCTTTGATTTGTCTAACTAGCTCGATGTCTTGTTAATTAAAGTATTTTTGTCCTATGATTGATGTTTTGTTATATAAAGGCCCACTAATTTTTCCTATGTCTTTAAGATAATGTCTGGCATAATTTAGAAGTCCTATAAAAGCTCTTAATGTTTTTGTGTCTTCCATTTTGTCTGGAAAAGAGAGTATTTTGGAAGAAATATGGGGTTGAAGTGTAATTCTTCCTTGTCCAATTCTTCCTCCCAAGAATTCTATGTGCTTGGTAGCTAAGTTCATTTTCTTCCAAGAAACTACTAAGCCATGTTTTTCAAAGAGATTAAAAATAGCATGTAAATGAGCAAAATGTTCATCCTTGGTTTTAGAAAATACTAATACATCATCAATGTATACACAGGTAAACATAGAGACATTTATAAATCGTCATCCATCTTTCTTTGAAAGATTTGAGGTGCTACCTTAAGTCTGAATGACATTACTAACCATTCAAAATGTCCTTCTAGACATGAGAAGGTTGTCCATTCAATAGAATCAAGATGCATTTTAACTTGCTAGAATCCTGATTTCATATCAAACTTTGAATATCATTTTGAGTTTTATATTTTATTGAGTAGTTGGTCTTTATTAGGTATTTTATATTCGTCTTCTTGACAATTATCATTTAATCTTTTGTAATTAAAGACCATCCTTGATTACCACATTTTTGTTATGCTCCTTTGTTTACTATAAAGGTTGGGTTTCTATGCCTAAAAGTAGATCTTTGAATTGCTCCAAGGCTTAATAATTGTTTGATATGCATAGCACATTCTTCTAATTCTCAGTTGGTGTATTTTAAGTCTTGTACTTTTATGGTGAGATCAGGATTTATTATTGCTAATTTGCAGTATACCTTATCTCTTTCCTAGTATTTTGTAGGATTTTCTCCTATAATTTCTATTTTTTCTAACCTGGAAATTAAAGAATCTAAGTCTAGTTGTTGTGTATTTATTAGCTGAAGTAAAAGTTTTAGAGAGAGAATATCTTAAGGTATATCCCAATTTGATTAGTAAGATCTTCTAGATAAGGGCTTGTGCAGCCAAGTATATCTAGTTTTCCTGTAAAGCTAGTGAACAAGAAAGTAAGAAGGAACCATTACATGGATGTTTGTCAAGACATTTACATGATTCCTTATTGATTGTAAGAGAAGGAACAATTGGTATTGGCAGTGTAGAAGAGTTTGGCGTAATAGCAGTAGAGGTAAAAGGGGTTCCACTATGCGGATGCACGAGGGAAGGGTAATCAGACACAATAGGAGAGATGATCGACGTAGAGAGAAAGAGAGCATAGTCCTTTGTGAGAAACAAAGCTCGGTCAAGAGCAATAAGAAAATTAAGTCCAAGAATTAAATGGATATTTGGATGGAGTGGCTTAATCTAGAGCTTGGAAAGTGACAGAGGGGTGCTAAAGGTATCACGGCCATTATAAAACCATAAGTGAATATTACTGACCAACTTTGTACAAGACAATTGTTGGCCATCAAACTATATACTGACCAATGGTCGTGTAGCGGTTTTAATAAGGGTTGGGGGTAGTATAGAAAGGATAGTAGCTTCATCTATAGTCGAATATGTAGCTCCACTATCAAGAAAAGCATGAAGTGTGAACTCATGACCATGGATATTAACTAAGCACTTGACTTGTATGTCAGTAGTTTTTCTTGTATTACAGATACTAGGTGCTTTTATAAAGACTAAATTGGTATCTATCGGAGGGTCATGTAGCATAACTCCTTTACCTTTATCTATAAGTGCAGGGGAGGGACGAAGCGTGACAAGTTCATTCTCAAACAAATTCATTCGGGTTTCTAATACGGATACCCGGGTTTCAAGAAGTATGTTTCGTAGACTACCTCAAACTTGATGAGTGAGAGGTATGGTGATAGAAAAAAAATTGTTGTAAGCAAAGGTTGCATACTTGTTTTTTACCAAGTTTGCACGTTCCTCTTTTGTCTATAGCTAGGTAGAAACCACAAGTAAAACAAGGAACATTGTCCGTCCCTATTTTTTGATGTCCAATCATGGGGACATTTAGGTAAGTCAGACCTTCCTTTTGGTCGTCTTGGAGTGATATTTGGATTGATTTGAGTAAACATGAGATTCAGATTTGCGGGAGTGAATAGATCCTCCCATTGATCAGATAGCTCGTCCATATCTTGTTGAAAATGGTCATAAGTATCAGAAGCTCTATATGGAGTTTTTAGGAAGGAATTAATTAATGTGCAGTCTGAAGAAGATGGTATTTCTTCAAGGTCATCTACTAATATAATGTAATAGATAGAGGAAGTATTAGAAACATATGATTGTATTTCGACTAAGTCCAAATTAGTACAAGTGACTAATTTAGCTTCTCTTGTGTATAAATTCTTTTTGTTAGCATATGTTTTCTTTGGTTTAAACTTCCGAACATGCTTATCTTTGTTTAAATATAGTTTCTTTTCTCTACTTTTTCTTACATAATAGGTTTTTCGTGACTTAGTGTTTGGCTGGGTTGGGGTTTTGTGGGTTTTCTAGTTGTTCTAGTCATCCTATCAATCCTTCTTTTTTGGTGTTGTCTATGTTGATTAAGTTCATATTGTTGTGGAGTATAGATTTGGCTACAGAAACTATACTGTTGATTTTTAAGTTGTTTCTGTATATGGATATATATGCATTTATCTTTAAGTATAGATATGATGTGTTGTATGCGTACCCCTATATTACTATATTGAGGTAGTGTTTTCATATTTGTCCATGTCTAATAAATTTCTTTTCCTAAATCGCTTGGTAGTTTACTGAATAGTTTTTCTCCTAATTCTGAGTTGCATTAATTTCTCGATATTCCTGTAAGTGCTAGGAAGTCATTGCAAAATGACTTGATGAAATTCTAGCTAAATAGTTAGAGTTGTTCTAAGGCTCTCATGGCTTCCCTTTGTCTTAAATTTAAGATTGTATTTGCATCTTTGGCTATAAATAATCTATGGATAGTGTAACAAAAATTTAATATGTTATTTTCTTGGGAGGCTATACGAGCTATTTCCTCTAGAAAATTGTGTTTATAGGCTTCCCAAGTAGCTCTAGCAACATCACCCAAGTACTTTTCTCCTACCCTCATCATAGCTTCACCAAATTCTATGTCAAGTTCATGTCTTGCTTGGTAATCTCTTTTGACAGAGATGATCCATTGTTCTAGGTAGGTATCATACATTTGGGGATCATCACATTCAGCTATGTTAAAAGTATTGAGTTTTTCTCAAAGTAGGTTATTTCTGGTGGCCTTATTTTTCCAATGATTCTAAGTAGAGGATTATTGTTCGTATATGGAGTTATTTTTGTTTATGGGGGATGTCCTTCGTCGTAGTCCGTTGTTCTCATTGAACTTTTAGGATATCAGACTTGTAATGGTCGTGGTTGAGGTGTGCTTGTGCCACTAGATTCTGTAGGATTCATAAGATTGACTTCTACACATTGTGTTTTTTTAGCAATTATATTTTATTCTTCATCAAAATATAATTCCCAATCCTTATCTAGCTTTTGTTGTTGTTTTTCAAAGTTTTCAAGTTCCATAAGATCCTTATGAGTTAAATGGATTGCTATTTTTGTTGGCATGTAGATGAATTCATTTAAGTCATCAAGAAAACCTTGTAGGGATGAATAACTTATGTCATGTATTTGTTGATCTAATATAGTGGTATCTTCAATATTCATTAGATTAACATTATCCTCTCCTTCACTTTCCTCATTTTGTGACGTAGAGAGTTTATAATTGTTAAATCTAACTATTGAGCCATCATGTCTGTCTTTATAAATTATTGATTCTATTGGTTGTAGGGTTTGTTGTTGAGTATTTAGGTCTAAATTGAGGTTCCAGTCTAGTCTTGCTAGAGTTTTTGAAGAAAAGTCTTTGGGTTTTAGGAAATAAATATCTTTTGTAGTTAAGGCTTTAATGATGTTATGTATTTGTACTATAAAACTATTATTAATGTGAGTCATTAATTTACCTAAGAATATTATATCAATCTGTATGTTGTGTTTTGGAAATCTCCATATCCTTTTGCTTGGACCGAGATTTTAATATAATTGATAAAATCCATAATAGTCATATTAAAGTTTGGACAAAAATATGTAATACCCAGATTGTTGTTCATATCTACCTCGATAAGTCCTATTATTGTCTTTTCATTGTCAGTAAATCGAGAGTCATAGAGAACTAAATATACTTTAGCTCCTATACTTTTTCTTGTCAAACCTCTTAGTTCAAACACAATTGGTCCTAGGTGGATATAATTGTGTCTTCTTTGCAAGAGTGCTCTTGTAGACTGTTCGGTCATAAGATTTAATCTTTCTTCTCCTTCATCAGGAAGGTGAAGAGGTTGTGTCCTGTGGTGTCTGTAAAGTGCGATTGAAAAATATAAGATTTCTTGGTTGTATAATCTTCTTGGATTAAGTGAGTTTAATTGTTCATTAGAAAAGGTTACTAAGTTTCTTTCTATATCGATCAGTTCTTCTAACTGATATGTGGATGTACTATTACGTCTTCTGGTTAAAGTATTGAACCAGGAGTTTGTATTTGTTTTTGTTTGTCCTCTCATTGTTTGTGAGGGGTCTGTAAAGCTTCAGACCTTGTGAGACTCATCTGACTGTCCTGCTTAATACGTAAGAAACTTATAGGTACTAGGTAGTTGTCTCGGGACTATTTTCCCTAGTGATAGTTTACTTAGGTCTTTGTTTATGTTTTCTATTGCTTCTTTTAAATCAGTGGTATGATTATTCTTCTGCAGGTGACTTTCTATTGTTAAAAGTATATTTTCCAGTAATGTTGTTCTGTAATGTAAGGAGGTTAATAAGGCGATTATAGTATTGTTTTGTTGAACTAATAGTTGGTCTCCTTGTCCTGTTAGATCAAGATTACAATAGTCGTTGTCTTAGAGAATTGTTTGGAGAATTCTAGGGTTTCTTCGTAGTGAGTATTTTTGTACTGCAGTTTGTTTATTTAAATTTGATTTCCTCAAGTATTTTATGTAGGAGTTTGAATTCACCTTCTATTTGTATTTTATAAGTCTGAATTAAGTCTTTGAGTTGAAGTTGAAATTCACAATTTTGTGGAATACTTTCCTTTTTAGTAGGACTACTAAGTAGGTTAAGTTGATTAAACCTTCTGCTTAAAGAGTCTTGTGATTCTTTCAGAAAATCTATGTTTTATCTTAAGTTAATTAGGATTTGATTTTGCTATATTTGGGTTTTAGATATTTGTTCTGTTTGTTTTTGCTGTAGTTCTAAAGGAGTTCCTATACTCACAAGTAGATTTGTGATAATATTTAGTTAAGGATTATTATTATGTAAACAGTGATTATATGTTTGAGATCTAATGTAACACTTATGCTGATGTTGATCAGAAGTAATGATTATTTTTTCTAAAAAGGAAGTGCTAGATTTAAATAGTCAAGTTTTCAAAATTTTTGTATGTCTTTAGAAGTCATTCATTTTGGTCCTAAAATATTAGGGTTCTAATGCCAAACTTTTTGTGCTTCTTCTTGTGAAGTTGTTTGTACTATTGTGTGAAAAATAATTGTGAACAGTAATTGTGAGCAGTAAAAAGTGTACAGTAATTGTGAGTAATCATGGGTAATTTTCTTCTGAGGGAACTAGGTCATAGGAGAGGATGCAACACTATTTTTCTTCTTGATCTTATCCAATGAGCCTCACCTATAAAGGAACCAATAGTAGAACCGTAGCACCTTGCTTACTTAGCTAGCACAGGTCTTATGCGGTTGTTTACTATTGTCTCTATACAGTTACCGTTCACATATGTTATTAGGATAAGGACAAGATTAAGTCGAGAAAACTGAGAGTAGAGTCTTTCGTTGACCTAGAAGAAGATTAGTTCTTCATAATAACTTGTATTAGACAAGATTGAAAAGTACACACACACTTTATGTACATAAAAGTTATTTAAAATGCTTGACGTAGGAAATTGCAAAAGAAACTTACATACAGAACTTGCAAACTAAAAACTTACAGGGAACTAGGAAACTCAAACTTGTACATGTAATCAAACTTGCTTGCTTCTTACTTCTTGCTTCTGGGATTAGATACCCTTTGTTGAAGGTCTGGGGTTAGTTTTATAGAGGAAAGGAAAGCTTCTGTTGGAGGATTGCTTCATAAGGAAGGAAAAAGAGAGGGACAACTGTTGAGTAAAAGAGAAGGGGCCTTTCTTAGTGGAGAATTGCTTCGAAAGGAAAAAGAGAGGACAACTATTGAACAAAAGAGCGGGGGCCTTTCTTAGTGGAGAAGAAAAGCATTCGTGTGGAGAGGAACTATTGGTGAGAGAAAAAGAGAGGAGATATGAAAATCTTTTAATATGAGAAATCTCTTATTATGAAAATTTTTATATGGAAAATCTCTTCATTTGGAAATATAATATTTTAATTTTTTTCTTTCTATTTTTATATTTCTATGTATAATCAACGTACAATGTATATATATAACCATTGTTATGCATAAGAAAGTATGCAAGTGAGAATTTCATTCCACATTTCTTGACATGGTATTAGAGCTTTAGGGTTTTATGTCTCGGAGTTATTCATTTTTAGCCTTCGTTGTTATGTTCTTTCTGCTCTTTTGTCGGCTTTCATTATCGATTTATTATTAGTCTTTATTGTCAATATTTTTTCTTTTCTTCTTGTTATATCAACTTTCACAACTGGTATTTTTTTTATATTTTTTGATGTCAAATATTGCAGCAACAAATTATCTCCCTCAATCTTATGAAGGAGATACAAGATCCCATCTTCCTATCGATGAATTACAGAATATTCACCACTCTTACCGACTTAATGGACCAAATTACTTGAAATGGTCTCAATTGGTTCATACCTACCTAAAAGGTAAAGGAAAAAAATTTGACATCTTCTTGGTGCAGGACCAAAATAAGATGATCCAGATTTTGATGCTTTGGATGAAGATGACTCCATGATTATATCTTGGTTATGGAGTTCAATAACACCAAAAATTAGCGATGCGTGTATGTTTCTCACCTCTGCAAAAGATATGTGGGATTCTCTTCACCAAACATACTCAAAGGCCAAAGATGTTGCCCATGTATATGAAGTCAAAGTAAAGACTGTCACTGCAAAACAAGGCAACAAAACTGTAACAGAATATGCAAATATATTACAAAATCTATGGAAAGAACTCGATCATTATCGGTTTCTTGAGACGAACTGCCTTGAGGATGTTGTGATCTTGAAGAAATTTATTGAGAAAGATCGAGTGTATGATTGTTTGATTGGACTAAATGCAGAATTTGATCAAGTTCGTATTCAAATTCTTGGCAAGAAAGATCTTTCATCACTGAATGAGGTTATTGCGTTGATTTGGGCTGAGGAGAGTGGAAGAGGCATTATGCGTGAACCAATAACATCTGAAGGATCTATCATGGTTGCATAAGAGAATACTAATTGAAGCAAAATCGGGGCTATATCTCAAAGTGACCCTCAAGATAATCTTTGGTGCACTTACTGTAAGAAGCCAAGACATACCAAGGACTGTTGTTGGAAATTGCATGGAAACTCCACTACTTCAAGCAGAGAATGGAGTCAGCGCGGAGATCAAAAAATTCAACAACTAGCTCATCAAGTTTCCTCTATAAAAGTCATTCAAGAAAATTCCTCCCAACAGTCTCCTGGAGAGAATTCTCTAGGCTATTTTAATCAAGCCGAGATTGAGAAGCTTCGAAGTTTATTGGGGTCATTGGAGCAATCTAATGGTTCATGTCTTAGCATTCTCTGGTAAGTCTCTTTCTCATGGATTATATGTTTCATACCGATTAATACAAGACTCTTGGGTTATTAACTCAGGAGCTACATATCACATGATACTTTCTCCAGTCCATTTTATAACATATTCGTCTTATCCTAGCAATAGGAAAATTATTGTTGCTGATGGTTTTGTTATTATAGTGGCTAGTGTTGGTCACATTCAATTGAGTCCATCTTTATTATTAAAAAGATGTACTCCATGTTTTGAAATTGTCCACAAGTCTTTTGTCTATTCATAAAATAACCCATGATATGAATTGTAATGTCTTGTTTATCCCTCTTATTATGTATTTCAGGATCATATTTCGGGGAAGAAGATTGGACTTGCTAAGGAAAATGGTGGTCTCTACTATCTCAATGCACCTACCACCAAGCATGTTTTCTCAGAGTCTTATTTGTCTGTTTCATGTAATAATCTCATTTGACGTCAACATTTTCGTTTTGGTTATCCTTGATTTACTATTTTAAAGACAATGTTCCCTTCCTTATTTAATAGTGCTAAGGTTGAAGATTTTCATTGTGAAGTATGTGAATTTGCCAAACACAAAGGTTTCCTTTCCAATTAGCAATTATAGAGGTTCTTCTTCTTTTTATTTAATTCACATTGATATATGTGGCCCCTCTAGAATTCTCAATATTACAGGAGCTTAGTGGTTTGTTTCTTTCATTGATGACTGTACTAGAGTCTCATGGATTTTTTTCTCGAACATAAATCTAATGTGACTACTATCCTTCCAAACTTTATTGTCATAATAGATAACCAATTTGGTGTAAAAGTAAAAAGGTTTTGATCTGATAATGTCAAAGATTATTTTAACCAATTTCTTTCATCATATTTTCTACAAGAAGGTATAATTCATGAGTCATCTTGCTTGCCACAACTTGTGCTATGCTCTTCCAAAACCAAGCTCCAAAATTATATTGGGGGGAAGTTGTCGTCCTTACTGCAGCCTACATTATAAACCAACTATCTTCCAAAGTCTTAGACAATCAAACTCCTATACAAGTTCTCTCATAATTTTCCCCTAATATTTGAACCACAAATAATCTCACTCTTCGAGTCTTTGGTTGTCTTACTTTCGTTCATGTGTCTAGCTACAACAGAGGTAAATTAGATCCAAAAGAAATCAAGTGTGTGTTTGTTAATTATTCTCCAACACAGAAAGGCTACATCCACCTACACGAAAATTTTATATCTCTATTGATGTCACTTTTGAGGAAGGCCAATCATTTTTTTCTCACCCTTACCTCCAAGGGAATCTAGTTCTATTGAGGAAGATAAAGAAGAAAATTTACTTTTTCTTGATCTACCTAGCTTAGGGCCTTATTCATCTCAATCAAGATCACCTTCACAGAAGCCGCCCCTACAACAAGAATTATCTCCACAAGAACCTGATCCTACGCAAGTCCAAAACTCAACATCTACTTCTAAAAATGAGCTATGCACAAACCCAATTTCTTCTCCTATTTCATCTGATTGTGATTTACCTATTGCCTTTAGAAAAAGGATAAGAGAGTGTACCAAATATCTAAGATATTCATTGGCCAAGTCAATGTCTTTTCACAGATTTTCTCCATCTCACATAAGTTTCTTAGCAAATTTAAAAGTCATCTCAATTCCTAATACCTTACAAGAGGCTTTATCCAATGAGAAGTGGAGAGAAGCTATTAGAATAGAGATTGAGACACTTGAGAAAAAAAAATGTGAAAAATTATGGAGCTACCACAAAATAAAAGAGCAATGGAATGCAAATGGGTGTTTACCGTAAAGTACAACTCAGATGAGTCTCTAGGAAGATACAAGGCAAGGTTAGTTGCTAAGGGCTACACACAAACCTATGGAGTAGATTATCAAGAAACATTTGCACCAGTGACTAAGATTAATACAGTGAGGCTTCTATTATCCTTGGCCTCAAAACTGCAAGGGGGACAACATAAATGTCACAGCACTCCAAAACAAAATTCACTGCATCAAACAAATTCAGTGATAAACGATCGATGTTGGATTTCTTTCAAAAGATTTTATATAGTGCAGCATGCGCAGTAACAGTATCAGCTGCAGTGCCTACCAATTCCAAAAATGTTTTCTTTGTCGATCTCCAGAATGAAATCAGAAAGGCAATGGATGTATAATGTAGAGTTGACCACTCCATCTTTGGGACTCTAGGGAGAAGCTCGCTGGTCTCATGAAAATATGAACCGAGAAGAGGAAATCATTAACCAAAGGCCGTATCAGTACTATAAAGTTTTTTGGAACAAATTTCTATGGGAACAAATGAATCTCTAAGATATTTGTATCAGGTCTTTGAAGTGTTACTGCTTTCTTGGATAATTAAGTAACTTGCTATGCTCAGTGTGTCGCTGCCTTAGCTCACATGGCTGGAGTTGCCATGGCCCTTTATAGAAAGATTGAACCAAATTGAAAACCAACCGTGACTACATGATCATTTGGAAGGTCGATGAACTGCCAAGAAATTAAATGTAGTAATCTCCTCTCGCGACTTGGGAATTATATTATCGCACTTGAGCGAAATCAAGGGTCCAAAGATTGTGTCGTAGCAAGAGTAGTTTACATATGTCGATAAAGGGAAGATCTTTTGGTTGAGTACTAAAGCTCAAATATAGATCACTGACTTATTGAGGCCCTATAAATGTAAGCAGCTCATGCTAGAAATGGTGGTT
>JBBUKS010000008.1:5134340-5145408 GCA_038050645.1 Hedychium gardnerianum | reverse complement strand
AGAAGTCATATGCTAAAGTCGTACCTTTATCCTCCCCCGCAAACCATTCAATCATCTTCATGTTGGCAACACTAATGGAAGTTGCCCTTTGTAAGAGTTCATCCCGAATTTAAATCAAATGCTTAATGAGAGGGGAGTCCGAAGCCTTTGCCCTCCAATGCCAAAAATCAACATTCTAAACCCTAAAATTCCTTCTTTGATTCTATTGGTGAGGGTTCTTTCTCTACATGAGATTTTTTTTTCTTCATTAGGTATTTATTCCCTTTGTTTCATCAATTTCATCCAAATTCAAGGGTGGTTGATGATTTAAATTGGTGCTACATCAATTGGTATGAGCGCTAAAGTTTTGTGGTTCAGTCTTGGTACTAGTTATCCCTTGAGTCTCCTTCACACTCTATGCAATGGGAGATGAGTTCTTTTTTCATTATCGTCCACTAGCGGTATAAGCTCTCACTGCTTGTTACACCACTCAAAGTCTAGTGTTGACCTCTAGTGCCCTCACCAAATGCAGACAATCTTCCTATGGCTGTTTTCGACAGTTTCTCAAACTTGCTGGCAACCCTCTCTATGGCATCAACATCTCATGTTAATCTTTGATGCCTTAACTAGACATTGCTAATTTGTCCTCATCGTTGTTGTCATTGCCTCTTCTATTTCGGCTATCACCTTTGACCTTGCCCCTTTAAAAAAAAAATCAATGTCAAACCATAAATAAGTCTTGATGCTGTCAAAAATCTAGTAATGAGGTGGATGCTGAGGTGGAAGTGATGACGTGGAGGTCTACTGATGTGGTGACTATAAAGGTGAGAGTATAGTCAGACTTGCACAACCTGGTCTGACTTTCACACATGAGAGCAAATGTTAGAGGGTGCTGGAAGTTATTTTGGCGAGGTCTCTCTGATGATTAACTCACTAAGTGTGGTGGAGAATAGAAAGGTTGAAAAGCAAGAGATGCATTAGCCCTTTTATAAGGAGAGGATTGTGAGATACTTGTGCAGATTGTGCCCATGATCTTCGGGAAATTAGGAATTATTTAGCTGTTTCAGTCGTTAACTCCGGCTTAATGACCCTTCCAATATGACAACTTCCATTGATATCAATTGTTTGGCTATTACTGATTATTTAATAATTATCATGGAGGGATTGTTACATGGATTATAGGTCCCGCCTGCTAGTGGTCAATAACCACATGAGTACCAACTATGGTGGAGAGCTCGAGAGATAGCTCTGAGTGGAGATTGAGGAACCAAGCTCGGTGGAGAACTCGAGAGATAGCTCTGAGTGGAGAGCTTGGGAGCCGAGTTGAGTGGAGAACTCAGGAGACAACTGAGTCGAAAGTTCGGGGAGCCATGATAAGTGGAGAACTTGGGAGACAACTAGTAGAGAGCTCAAGGAGCCAAACTCCTTAGCAGTTGATGGTGTTCATTTGTCGACCTCTAGAAGTGTCAATATGCCGACCTATCTCAACAGGTCAGCCCTGAAGTCAATCCTTTAGTCCATGGCCTCGGACCACAAGTGCAGCATGTTGGCCTAACATAAGGCAATGTAGGTATCACCTGCTAACCTGGAGTTTGGTCATTATCATGGGGTATCAAGTCCCAAAACCTTCTTAAAACCCTAATTTTACAATTTTGCATTTTTAGCCCCAAAAGTTTATAAATTTACAATTTAGTCCTAGGAAAAAGAAAATCTGTTACTGTAGAAAACAATAAGAACACACACAAAAAGGGAAAACAAAAGTAGAGGAAAAAAGAAAAAATAGTTGTTTATAGTAGAAAAAAAAGGAGAAAATAGAAGAGAAACAAAAATTGGGATCTGATCCAAGACTTGCATATGGTCCAAAGGAAAATTTAATCCATCATGAGTTTTATGGAAAATTGCATGGTAATTGAATTTAAAGATTATTGTTTATTAATTTTTTTCCTTAATATCTAATTGATCTATTGTCCGATCCCACCTAGTGGGATAAGACTTGGTTGATATTGTATCTAATTGATTTGTTATAAGACATACTCATCAATTTGCTCAATGATGTTCAATATTCATATGATTGTATTCATGATGCACCATCTATTTATTAGAACCCGCATAGAGTGATCTCATGCATTCACTTTGCTTTCCCTTGAGTCACTATGAATCAGAATGTTTTGCATATCAACTTAGCTATTTTCTCTCAGTTTTTTTTATAAATTGAACCTCATTTATTGATTGGCTCTAGTGGTCAAATATTCGTTGGTGTAAAATGTTGATACTTCATTAGTCTTTCACTTTCTGTATTCAATCAGTGGTTAGAAGTTTTTTCTTATATTTATTTTATTGGGTCTATCTGCACTTTGACTAAAAATACTTTCTAATTGGAAGGACCTATCCTCCTTGAGGATTATCATCTAGTTGAAAAGATTGCACAATTTGATAAGAGAGTGCATTCCTGAACGAGTCGTCCAAGCCAGGGGAGCTAGTGCAAAAGGATTCTTTGACGTCACTCATGATGTCTCTCACCTGACCTGTGCTGATTTCCTCCGTGCATCAGGAGTGCAGACTCCAGTCATAGTGCGTTTTTCAACTGTTAGTCATGAACGTGGAAGTCCTGAAACCTTGAGAGAGGTAAGTGAACATTATGTACACACTAGCCAGTTGCTCTGCGGGTAATGTAAATTATGGCTTTTAGCATCCAGGAGAGTTGCACTGTTTAGTTCTTTTTATAGTGCACTTGTAATACTATTGAACTTTCTACATGGTACAAGAATAAATATTTTGATGTACTGAATGAATAATTTCTATGCCCAACTAGATGTTCAAGTACCAAACACCATTTATTCTGGAAGTCTGGTCACTATGGTGCAATCTTTGCTTCTTGTATGAAAGGGTTATTTGCATATATTAGCTTCTGAGTGGAACAATACATGATTTCTTTTCAAAATCATGATGCTATGCTCACATTTTTAAACATGGTAGCTAGTTATGTTCCACTGTTGCACTTACTGAGCAACTTCTTTTGCTAGTACTGAGTTCGCAACAACTGTAACTGTGTCCTTGATTTCGATATTAATTTGTAAACTGAATGTGAGAATCAATTGTTCTTTCTGACTTCTATTTTCTGCATTTTTACTGAACATAGGGTAACTTTGATATGGTGGGCAACAACTTCCCTGTGTTCTTCATCCGTGATGGGATGAAGTTTCCTGACATGGTTCATGCTATCAAGCCAAATCCGAAGTCCCACATTCAGGAGAATTGGAGGATTCTTGACTTCTTCTCGCACCACCCAGAGAGCCTGCACATGTTTACTTTCCTCTTAGATGATGTTGGTATTCCATTGAACTACAGGCACATGGATGGTTCTGGTGCCCATACATTTACTCTTGTCAACGGCCAAGGAAAATCTACTTATGTCAAGTCCCACTGGAAGCTGTGACTGTAGGAGGAAACAATCATAGCTATGCAACCCAAGACCTTTATGATTCTATTGCTGCTGGAAATTTCCCAGAGTGGAAGCTTTTCATTCAGACACTCGATCCTGAGCATGAGGATAAATTTGACTTTGACCCACTTGATGTTACCAAGACATGGCCAGAGGATATCTCCTCTACAGCCAGTTGGTCGCATGGTCTTGAACAAAAACATTGACAACTTCTTTGCTGAGAATGAACAGCTTGCCTTCTGCCCAGCAATTATAGTTCCTGGAATCTATTATTCAGATGATAAGTTACTTCAGACAAGAATTTTCTCTTCTGCTGACACCCAAAGGCACCGTCTAGGCCAAACTATTTGATGCTTCCAGCAAATGCCCCGAAGTGTGCTCATCATAACAATCACCATGAAGGATTTATGAACTTCATGCACAGAGATGAGGAGGTAATCTTAGTTTCTTCATTTTCCACATGATAGCCTTAAGAGAAGTACGCTTAACTAAATTTACATGGCTGCTGCTTTCAGGTGAATTACTTCCCTTCCAGGTATGATCCTGTTCGACATGCAGAGAGGTTCCCTATTCCCTCCAGTGTTGGCCCAGGAAGGCGTGAGAAGTGAGTTCCTTTTCAATTTCAACTCTATACTTTAGGACTACGTTGGATCTGATTCACTTTGTGATTTCCATCGACTTAGTTGATCAATATGAGGTTAAGTGCATTCATTCCACTTCCCAGCCTCGTTAAAATGTCTGATGAAATCAAAGTGATAATTCAAAGTACCTTTAAAACTTTTCATTTTCCAGATAAACTGATGAAGGCAGGGAATTATTTAAATTATTTATGATGCCTATTAGTGGCTACCTACTTGTCGTATGGCTATTGTCATGAGATCTAAATTTCCATCTTTCTGCAACTTCAGACCATAATCACCAAGGAAAACAACTTATAGCAGCCTGGAGAGAGAGATCGCTCTTGGGTTCCTGACCGGTTTGTTCCTTGACCTGGGACTTTTTTTTTCCCTTTTAAAGCATGTGCGTACTAAAATCTATCCTGAAAATTGGATGCTCAATGCAGACAAGACCGCTTTATCCGAAGATGGGTTGAGGCACTATCTGATCCTAGGGTGACCCATGAAATACGCAGCATATGGACTTCCTACTGGTCTCAGGTTGGGCATCCATCTCTTGTGAATTTTGGTCTCATTGTTCTATGTTTGTCTTCAATCGTGGTTTAAGATGCTGATTGTCGTCCATATAATGCAGTGCAACAAGTCTCTTGGTCAGAAAATTGCTACTCGTCTCAATGCAAAGCCAAGCATTTAAAGGGAACTGCTTCATGGTCAGGATTGAGTTTGACGGTATGAAAATGCTGCTACTGAGCATATTAAGTACGTGTTTGTTGATCTGCTACAGTTCTGGAATAATGTATGTTAGTTTTGTCTTATGCCTGATACATTTGTGACTGATGTAGTGATATTTGCATCTGATATACCATTACAGATGTATCATGTATCACAATATTAAAATGTCCTGTTTTCAAGTCACCATCAGCTGAATAAGTTCACTTCTCAACTATACAATTAATCGACAACAATAAGAAGCATTTCTCGTTGAACCCCATCAAGATTATCTAATGTTTGGAAAGCAAAATTGCCTCTTGCAAACCTAATACTAATTTGTAATTATATACAAAACGACTCCGCCTTAAAGTTGTATGTGAAATACAGTCGAGTTAAAGTTGCATTACTAGGTAATTTGAGTGTTCTTTGAAGGTTGCTTCAAGCTAGCTGGGGGAAACTGGCAGTTCGAATGATAGATGTCGTAGAAAGGTCATACACATCAACTATCACTTGATTGTCTATTGTGCATATTGTCCCATCGATCATCTCAAGCATAAGACAATTAGGAAAATTGGTTAAAGAGTAGTTTGGAAAATTTTCTGTATAACTGGTTACATAACTTGGAGTAATGCCTCTGGTAGATTGTTGGGCATCACATGATTGAAATTAGGACAATGCACCACTTCTTGTGAAAAAAAGATGAGCACCTTATTCAATAGTAGGAAGGTTCCTCAGACACTCACTCTCTTTGTTCTAGTCATTTCTTTAGTTGAATATGCAGAGTTCAAATTGGTTGGTTTCTTCTATAATTTCGGTTTGATAATGTACGTTTGTGATTATCAATTTATGGCGACAATTTAAGTCGATCTCACTCTGTTTGCCAAAGATGAAGTTACACTTGGGTAGAGCATTAATCAGTTAAATTCTGTGAAGAAACAAGATTCAATTTATTGATTTTGGAAGATTTTTTCCACCCTTCTGTTTATAGGTAATTCTCCAAGTAATCAAGAATATCAAAGAGAAAAATGAATTCATTTGTTTAAAAGATTGAAAGAACTTTTCTATTGTTCCGAATGAAACTTTATTTAGTATTGTTATTCATCTTTTATATATAAGATTGATGAACCAGCTAGAGAGGAGGGGATGAATTACAATCTTTAAACTCAAAATCAATTTTGGTTAGTTATTAGTTGTGCAACGGATCAATTTTAGTTTGTTATTAGTTGCAGAAGAAGAATAAGCACGGGTGACATTTGGATTTTATGTAGTTTGGAATTTTTCATTCCTACTCCATAGCTTACAACTCTTCTTTCAAATTTCACTATCTTATCTACTTCATCCTTCTTCTCATACCAAAGTATGAATGAAGATTTCCTAACTGAAAATTTTCATTCTTCCCTTTTGACATACATAAAAAAAACTCTTTTCAAAATCATTTCACTATTTTCATTCCAAACTTCTAACATCACAATGGAGGTTCCTATCTTTCATTTTCTTTAATACTCAAAACATAAGTATACGGTCCTTCATTATTCACCAAACCTTTAATTCTCCCCCTTTCATAGCTTTGTTATACCTTTAAGGTGGACCTCCCCTCGAAGCATATTCCACTTCAATCATTACACCAATAATATTTTAAAGTGGCCTCCTCTTAATTTCTCATCTTCTCCTTTTAACATCCCTTTCTTATTTTTACTAAGAAAATTTCCTTTGAATACTTATCCAAATATATCAAAGGGTTATGGATGGTTAAGATGCCTAAGATTGAGCTTGACCAACTGAAATATCTCTATTTCAATCAAAACTCACTATAACAATCGATTGTTGTGGACACCAATTGATTAATACAAGTAGTAGTTGATTGCTAATATGAAAAACTACAATTCAATTTCAGAATGAATTTCAAAAATACACACAAGTAATTCTACATTTTCGAAAAATCATAAAACTTCATACAAATATTACTTATGTCACTATCATGGGAAAATAATTTTCTAAGAAAATACACCTTATTTTTTAAGAATGATACAGTTAGAAATCATTGAAAATTTTAATATTTCATCTTAATTTTATATCAACCTAATCAATGGTAATTCTTATCAACAAATAGGTTTTCTAAAATAATTTTTAAAATCAATTTTTAACTATGATTTATGGGCTAAATGTACATGACTTGCACACTAGCTTTCATCATGATTAGTTATCATAAAATTATTTGATTTGATAAACTTAGCTCAATTTGATGCATCAAAATAGTATCTTGAACTTAGCTCATCATCTTAACATTTCACTTGTGTCTAATGTATCTCAATACACACAAGTTAATCCTATTGTCCTTGTGAGATGTAAAATTTACTTTCCCTAAACTAAAAGATCATGCATATCTATTTAGGTATTTTAAAATTGATCATCCTACTTAGAATGTCAATTAATGTCATTTGTCCTTAATTCCAAAAAATTAAAATGTATGCATGTAAATGAGTATGACATACATCATATACATAACTTTGAAAAAGAAATTTATCATAATATGGCAAGAAATCTATCATACATCAAGGAATTTAAATGATATATGTATGATATGACATGACAATATCAATTCATAATTCAAGATAAACAACATATTATCATGACATGATAAATGCATGATATGATGTTATGGCATATGATATGACACTCAAGTCATGACAAATATGACATAATAATATATAAATACTTAAATTTTCAATCTAAATGCTTTCAACTGATTATTATGTCAAATATATAATTTGACATAAACGGTCCTAACTCCCTTGAATGTGTAAAAAATTCAAAACTTTGCTCACTTTAGAAATCTATCCTATCGTGCCAATTTTGATCAACTTAAGAACTCGATTGACACATTATAAAAATCCTCAAAGATAACATTTGAGATTAATTTTGAAAATGTCCTAAAATGTCAATTTTACTATGATTGGATAAACTTCTCTTCCAATTAAGGTTGACACACCTTATACACATTTAGTGTGAAGGGATCACATTCTTAGGAACTCAATACCTATTGGAGCTCTTTAGGTATACTAAGTATTAATTGGAGATAACTTTCTTAGATATCTTCTTAATAACTTTTCTAAGCTTCTTAGAAGTCTTAGTCTCATCAAGATCAACTCTAGGGATGACCTCTCTTTTAATCTTCACTCCAACACTAGACCTAGGATTAGTTCCATAGTTATATGGAACTCTATGGTATGAGACCATGCTTTCCTTGGACTTAGGTTTATACCTCCAAACCCTTCTTGTACTTAGATGACTCTAATCTACCTAAACCTAGATTTTCCTTCTTAGACTCTTTAACCTCATTTTTTATTTTCTTAAGAGTCTTCTTTAATTGATCAAGTTTTGACTTCAAATTTTGATTTTTAACCTCTAAGGTATTGATCCTTGATTTTTCATGATTACCTTAGATATTTCTATTTCTAAGCATATGTCTAGTTTTGTTAGAATTTTTGCCTAGATATCCTTCTCATCATTAGATGGAGTAGGTCTAGAATAGCCCTTAGATTTATCATTTTTCTTTTTCTCATGATAATTGGCACTAAAATCATAACATTTAGGTCTAACATGTCCATTATCATGATATTAAGGAATTGTATTATTAAATAATACCTTAAAAGCTCCTCCTAAGTTTGAGTTTTCTCGCTTGTCTTTACTTGAATGTCTCTCCCTTAAACATTAGGAATCAAACTAATCAAGATTTTGATTACCTTATCCTAAGCCTCGGATCTCATAATTTGCTCCTTGGTCTACTTGCCCTTGCCAAGAGGTATTCCACTTTTATCTTTCGGAACTTCAAACTCCTCCATTAGAGCAAACTAATCTTTTATGTTCATTTGGAAAAACATCTCCATTTTTGCCTTCCATTGATCGAATCCTCCTAATTCGAAAGGCGAAGGTACTCGAATGTCGTATCCAAATCCATCTTGAGGATTTATTGATATTGGAGGGCTCATGAATATAGTTCCTTCTTCCCTCTAGCTTTGTGCTCCTTCCGGTGATTAGTCTGATGAAAAGCAGCCTCTGATACCACTTATTAGAACTGGTGTGAGCTAGAGGGGGTGAATAACTCTTCTTGCATCGATGCAGTTACACAACGAAAACTTGAAGCAAACTCATAGCAAGATGTAAACACAATTGATTTTACTTAGTTCAGCACCTTCCAAGGTGGCTACGTCTAAGGCTTAGTCCTAGCGAACTATCACAATTATCCTTCTCCTTCTCAGACAACTTTCGGACACGGAGAAGCCTTTTACAATAATACAATAAGAATTCAAAATACAAATACAAATGAAGGAAAGCAAATAACTTTACACGAATTTCACTTTGAACGCTTTCTTGTTACTTAAAATTATCTCTTGTTGGTCCAGAAATGCTTGGTAGCCAACCAGTTGAACCCCGTAGTTAAGTTACAACCTCTCTTTTATCTGCTATAATGTTAGCAATTGATTGGTAGCCGACCAATTGAACCCCACAATTAAGTTCCAATCTCTTTGTTCATTGCTACAGTGCCAACAATCTATTGGCAGCCGACCAGCTACTCTCTCAAACCCCAAAGCCAGGGTTTAGGGTTCAGCAATCAATTGCTACTTCCTAGCAATCGATTGCTACTTCTGTTTTATCCTTTCTTAAGTTGAAATCTTATCTTATCTAGTATCTAGTTGACCACAACCTACTAGGACTTTATGTTGCCCAACATTTAGTCAACCTTGACCTGTTGAGACTTCGTCATTGCCAAACATCAGATTTTCCTTAACTTATTTTAACTTTTTGTCTCATGCCTAACGTCCAATCAACCCTGACCTATTAGGCCTTCCCTCATTGCCAAGTGTCTGGTCCTTCATGGTCCACTTGGACTTCACTTCTCATGTCAAGTATCCGGTCCTCCATGATCCACTTGGACTTCACTTCTCATGTCAAGTGTTTGGTCAATCATGACCCACTTGGACTTTTGATTACTAAGTGTCCAGTCAACCGTGACCCACTTGGACTTTCAATCACCAATTGTCCAATCAACCATGACCTACTTGGACTTTCGATCACTAAGTATCCAGTCAATCGTTATCCACTTGGACTTTTCTCTTACTAACTCTCAGTTAGACTTCCAACCACTAAGTATTCGGTCCTCCAAGACTCACTTGGACTTCTCCACCATCAAGTATTGGTCAACCTTGAGCTATTTGACTCTTTGCTCAATCAACTAACATATTGATCGACTGTCAAGTATCCGGTCAATCTTGACCTACTTGACATCTCACTCGACTCACTAACATATTTATCAAATATCGAAATTCAATTTGAGTCAACTCGAGTTTGATCAACCTAATTAACTTTGACCAGAGCAAAGGTCGATTACACCAACAAATATATCAACCTACCTTAAACTCAATCAATTATGTTGCTCAAATATGATTGCACCAATATATTATTACCAACATATTGTGCAAACATTAAAACACCAATCCTTGGTCTAATAGGACCGAGCTCGGGCATGATTAGACAAAAAATCTCTTATTTTTCGATATTTGATAATATATTTAAATTTGTCCCCACGGGAGTGCCCAGTTGGCCGGTGTATGATAGATTTACTACAATGGGACAAGGGTTAATTCCCAGCAGGCGCATGCCTTCGGAAAAAAAACTTCTCTCATCCCCTAGCTACTTAGCGGTCGGCTATAAGTTGACCCCGTGATTTACCTCCCTTCACATAACCTCGAAACGGACTGTGAGGGGTGCCTGGGGTGAGCATAATCATCTTTTACTACAATGATAATATATTTAAATTTACTTATCTATCAATTCATATTTTCATCTTCTATGCTAAAATTAAATGAAGGTTCCTAACTCAAACGCTTAATTTCTTCCCTTTTAGCATACATCAAGAAGGTCATTCAATGACTCCCAAGGCATGGCTGAGCTGGTCACTATGTGGAAGATTTGTCAAATTCAAGCAAGGGTCGAATACCGATAAAAGTCATGGATATATCCTCACATATGGAGCCCACTTCGATTTCCTAATTTACTCCCTCCCAATGATATGGGGCAGTCATGGGGGGAGGTAGCGAGGGTGACGGATTTTTTCTTTTTTGCCGAATTCAATGGCCCCCAGGACAATGGTACAATGGTTAAACCCTTCAAGTAGTTAACCAGACATCTAAAGGTCGAATCTCAACTGTGGCGCACTGCAAAGATTCTTCTCCAGTGGAACGACTGTTGGTGCAGGGAGCACCAGAATCAAACCTATGTTTTGATGTTGTCAAAGGATCAGAGTTAAGTCTTATTGTTA